>CANNZV010001750.1:131757-210524 GCA_947561585.1 Caprella mutica | reverse complement strand
TTTGATACCTAGCTACAAGTAACATGGATACCAATAAAAATTGAATAATTATTATTATTTCGTTTTTTTCTCAATTGACCGAAGATGTGAAACAGACCGATAATTCGTAGCTTAACCTACTAGTTTTTAACAGTGTCACTAGGTACCATTTCTTTGGTACATCTTCTCCGTTCATATCTACTGTACCAGTGGCTATGCTATCACCGTTCAATTTTCTTTATCGTTTTAACACGTATCCGAATAACCAATTTAGATATCGGAAAGAAGAAACGATATTGAATATACTTTCCTACCATATAGAATATCTTTTCCATTATAATATTTCGCTTGCATTGCACTAACTAGATACAAAGTCATAAGGGATGTTGTAGAGCAGCGCATTGTATTAACTAGATACAAAGTCATAAGGGATGTTGTAGAGCAGCGCATTGTATTAACTAGATACAAAGTCATAAGGGATGTTGTAGAGCTGCGCATTGCATTAACTAGATACAAAGTCATAAGGGATGTTGTAGAGCAGCGCATTGTATTAACTAGATACAAAGTCATAAGGGATGTTGTAGAGCTGCGCATTGTATTAACTAGATACAAAGTCATAAGGGATGTTGTAGAGCTGTGCATTGTATTAACTAGATACAAAGTCATAAGGGGATGTTGTAGAGCAGCGCATTGTATTAACTAGATACAAAGTCATAAGGGATTTTGTAGAGCTGCGCATTGCATTAACTAGATACAAAGTCATAAGGGATGTTGTAGAGCAGCGGCATTGTATTAACTAGATACAAAGTCATCGCATTGTATTAACTAGATACAAAGTCATAAGGGATGTTGTAGAGCAGCGCATTGTATTAACTAGATACAAAGTCATAAGGGATGTTGTATAAGCAGCGGCATTGTATTAACTAGATACAAAGTCATAAGGGATGTTGTAGAGCAGCGCATTGTATTAACTAGATACAAAGTCATGAGGGATGTTGTAGAGCTGTGCATTGTATTAACTAGATACAAAGTCATGAGGGATGTTGTAGAGCTGTGCATTGTAATTAACTAGATACAAAGTCATTAGGGATGTTTGTAGAGCTGCACATTGTAATTAACTAGATACAAAGTCATAAGGGATGTTGTAGAGCAGTGCATTGTATTAACTAGATACAAAGTCATAAGGGATGTTGGTAGAGCAGCGCATTGGTATTAATCTAGATACAAAGTCATAAGGGATGTTGTAGAGCAGCGCATTGTATTAACTAGATACAAAGTCATAAGGGATGTTGTTAGAGCAGCGCATTGTATTAACTAGATACAAAAGTCATAAGGGATGTTGTAGAGCAGGCCGCATTGTATTAACTAGATACAAAGTCATAAGGGATGGTTGTAGAGCAGCGCATTGTATTAACTAAGATACAAAGTCATGAGGGATGTTGTAGAGCTGTGGCATTGTATTAACTAGATACAAAGTCATGAGGGATGTTGTAGAGCTGGGCATTGTATTAATCTAGATACAAAGTCATAAGGGATGTTGTAGAGCAGCGCAATTGTAGTTAACTAGATACAAAGTCATAAGGGATGTTGTAGAGCAGCGCATTGTATTAACTAGATACAAAGTCATAAGGGATGTTGTAGAGCAGCGCATTGTATTAACTAGATACAAAGTCATAAGGGATGTTGTAGAGCAGCGCATTGTATTAACTAGATACCAAAGTCATAAGGGATGTTGTAGAGCAGCGCAGTGTATTAACTAGATACAAAGTCATGAGGGATGTCTGTAGAGCTGTGCATTGTATTAACTAGATACAAAGTCATGAGGGATGTTGTAGAGCTGCACATTGTATTAACTAGATACAAAGTCATAAGGGATGTTGTAGAGCTGTGCATTGTATTAAACTAGATACAAAGTCATGAGGGATGTTGTAGAGCTGTGCATTGTATTAACTAGATACAAAGTCATTAGGGATGTTGTAGAGCTGCACATTGTATTAACTAGATACAAAGTCATAAGGGATGTTGTAGAGCAGCGCATTGTATTAACTAGATACAAAGTCATGAGGGATGTTGTAGAGCCTGTGCATTGTATTAACTAGATACAAAGTCATGAGGGATGTTGTAGAGCTGCACATTGTATTAACTAGATACAAAGTCATGAGGGATGTTGTAGAGCTGCGCATTGACCTTTTTCAGATTTTTTGGTTGAAAAGAAGTGTATTAAATTCCAGAACGAAAATAGAGACTCTAAAAAATGTATTTAGGATTTTCAGTGTATTCATATTTGAAATCTATGATGTGATGGGTAATGCAGTAAATAGTGTGATGGGTAACGCAGTAGATAGTGTGATGGGTAATGCAGTAGATAGTGTGATGGGTAGTTAAATATGGTTTCTTATTATTAGGAGTGTTACCTTTTACTCAAAGTCTGTAAAATAAATTACGTATTTTTATCCGCATGTCAAGTTATTTTACAGATGACAATATGTCACGTGTATAATAACATAAGCCTAATATCAGAGTAATAGAAGTCTTACTTAAATTACATGAATCAATATCTTGAACATTATAAATGTTCATTCAATTTACATCTCATAAAACATGAACTTTAAAGGTCCAGGCAAACGAGTGTCATAATATTT
The DNA here is from genome assembly GCA_947561585.1 of Caprella mutica. Classification (NCBI taxonomy): domain Eukaryota; kingdom Metazoa; phylum Arthropoda; class Malacostraca; order Amphipoda; family Caprellidae; genus Caprella; species Caprella mutica. The sequence goes on along the minus strand of CANNZV010001750.1, from coordinate 207,903 downwards.
ATTACTTATCTTACAAAATTAGTCGATAGTTGGGCATTTTTCATGACTTCGTACATGATACAGTTCGACTCATATCATTTTAAAGATGTAAATCAATTAAAGTATTCAAGTCTAAAAATACCAACCGATGACAGTGTCGATAAGCAGTGTTTCAAATAATTTTTGTTTAACACATTTTGACAGTAATTAAATAGAGGTTTTGTTTCACCTGTTTAACAGTAAATAGAGGTTTTGTTTCACCTGTTTAACAGTAAATAGATGTTTTGTTTCACCTGTTTAACAGTAGATAGAGGTTTTGTTTCACCTGTTTAACAGTAACTAGAGGTTTTGTTTCACCTGTTTAACAGTAAATAGAGGTTTTGTTTCACCTGTTTAACAGTGAATAGAGGTTTTGTTTCACCTGTTTAACAGTGAATAGAGGTTTTGTTTCACCTGTTTAACAGTAAATAGAGGTTTTGTTTCACCTGTTTAACAATAAATAGAGGTTTTGTTTCACCTTGTTTAACAGTGAATAGAGGTTTTGTTTCACCTGTTTAACAGTGAATAGAGGTTTTGTTTCACCTGTTTAACAGTAAATAGAGGTTTTGTTTCACCTGTTTAACAATAAATAGAGGTTTTGTTTCACCTGTTTAACAATAAATAGAGGTTTTGTTTCACCTGTTTAACAGTAAATAGAGGTTTTTTTTCACCTGTTTAACAGTAAATAGAGGTTTTGTTTCACCTGTTTAACAGTAAATAGAGGTTTTGTTTCACCTGTTTAACAGTAAATAGAGGTTTTGTTTCACCTGTTTAACAGTAAATAGAGGTTTTGTTTCACCTGTTTAACAGTAAATAGAGGTTTTGTTTCACCTGTTTAACAGTAAATAGAGGTTTTTGTTTCACCTGTTTAACAGTAAATAGAGGTTTTGTTTCACCTGTTTAACAGTAAATAGAGGTTTTGTTTCACCTGTTTAACAGTAAATAGAGGTTTTGTTTCACCTGTTTAACAGTAAATAGAGGTTTTGTTTCACCTGTTTAACAGTAAATAGAGGTTTTGTTTCACCTGTTTAACAGTAAATAGAGGTTTTGTTTCACCTGTTTAACAGTAAATAGAGGTTTTGTTTCACCTGTTTAACAGTAAATAGAGGTTTTGTTTCACCTGTTTAACAGTAAATAGAGGTTTTGTTTCACCTGTTTAACAGTAAATAGAGGTTTTGTTTCACCTGTTTAACAGTAAATAGAGGTTTTGTTTCACCTGTTTAACAGTAAATAGAGGTTTTGTTTCACCTGTTTAACAGTAAATAGAGGTTTTGTTTCACCTGTTTAACAGTAAATAGAGGTTTTGTTTCACCTGTTTAACAGTAAATAGAGGTTTTGTTTCACCTGTTTAACAGTAAATAGAGGTTTTGTTTCACCTGTTTAACAGTAAATAGAGGTTTAATGTGTTCTCAATCGTAGTTCACTATTCAAATATTCCCGGTCACACAAAGTGTTTTGCTTTACTTTCTATTTACAGTTCGAGATATCGTTTGTTGACTTTAGATCGTACCAGCTACATAGAGTTCTTAATATTTAATTACTATATTCTTTAATACACATTTTAAAAACCTCTACGATATGTAATATACCATTATCAATGTTCCTGATTCAATTAATATACATTTTGCAGGTTACAATTTGGTAATTAACTAAACATTTAATATCATACATCCTCTCCTAAAATTATGTTATTCTTTTTTAAAGAATTTTCACAGTTATTTCATACCAATTTGTCATTCAGGTGAAGATGTGCTAAAAACAATAGTCATATTCACTCTATTGCAATAGTCATATTCAATCTATTGCAATAGTCATATTCAATCTATTGCAATAGTCATATTCACTATTACCATGCTTTCTACTTACAGTGTCACGTTTTCATTGGAAGATTGCAAACCAGTCAGAAATTTCACAAAAGGCAGATTGTTTATAATTATTCAAACAGTCTCCAGATTTCTGCAATGTAATAAAATATTATAACACTGAATTAAAAAAAATATATTGCATCATTCTCATTAATTAATGTCCGTATTCCCTGCAACTCGTGTCAAGTTTTTAAAGTAGTTATAACTCTATATTTCAAGTAGTTAAAATTAAATATTACAAAAGGAACAGACCTCTCAGGCACCCTGGTCTTTCCAGGGTTGAAAACACGCAATGCATTCTCTAGATTGCGCAATTTGGTAAATTGCACGGGACATATATACTTTATATATTACACTATTTATATATATTTTACATTCTAAAAGTTAAAACAGCGTTTGTTGATGGTAATTAGAAATTGAAGGTCTTTAGATACATGTAAATCATATGTAATCAGTGTTATGTAAATGTTAGACCTGACCGGACAATTACCACACTAATAATTATTATCAGGCTTCTTAATTAAAAAAATAAATAAAAAAGGAATATATTGTTTTTTCCCTAATACAATAATTAATATTTATTTGTTGTGTAAATTAAATATTTTTGTATTAATTAATTATATATATTTACCCTAAGTAAATACTAGATAGTTAAATAGACTTCTCATTATTCCACCTAAGGTTAGGTTAGCGGTTCGTTTGGGAGTTTGGTCGATAATGACAAAATGTATGTTTTACTGAATAATAATATTATTAGTTTCGTAGATGGTTTGTCCATGGACGAAATGTCCTTGACCCGTATTAGGTTAATGGAAGAGATGGGGGATGGTGTCCTTTAGGGGTCAAGGCTGATTATTCGAAAACGAATTGGCCGAAAACAAGTTCACCGAAACAGATGCTTCGAATACGTATTTGCCGAATCCCAAATTGGTCGAAAACGGATTTTTCGAAATCCGTTAAAGAAATTTTTTTCGAAAGACAAATTTGTCGAAATTCAAATTTAATGTATTTAAAAAGAACATTCTGTGGGACTTTGTAGTTCTCATCATTATATCTTATGAATAAAAAAAATTCTTATATGAATTTGACATTACTATTGCTATATAAATTTGTATTCCGCTAATTCCGCATCATTTTGCTAAATCCATATATCTAACTGTATATAAATTATTAAATATTAATATGTATATGGCATTACTAAAAAAAGGTTGATAGAAATCAATGTTTTTAACTGAAACAAATTTATTTATGCAAGTGACACTATCGTTGAAGTTAGAGGTACATTGGGAAGATATAAACATAACTAATAGTTATGTTATTCATTACTAGCAATTTTATATTTTAAACACAATAAATGGAATAAATATTAATAATGTCAGCCACAACACACTTTCTGTATGGAATACTATTAACAACTGAATATAAAATAAGAATCCCGTGCGTGATTTATATGGCGTAATTACACACGAATTTAACTTGCCGTGTTTAGGTTAATTTGATTTTAGTGGACTTGTAACTTAGAAATCAATCTAAATATAAATACATGGGTGTATAATTCTAAGATCGTAAAAACCTAGGTTAATATAAATTTTAAAAATTATATTTTTATACATAACAAGCATATAAAACTAATTGACTAACAATTTGGTATCGATGCATCTCAAAACATAAGGATAAAACTAAATAGTTATATATCATCCCTGCATTAAAATAATGCAGTAATCATGAATTATTCACAAAAAAAAAATAAACACGCTAGTAACAGACAATCTAACAGCAAGCCAAACGCTGAAAAGATAGAAATGTAACATTCTCCCAAAACTGACTGACTGATTCTGATTGAATTATAGCTTGAACGTCTTTAAAATAAGAAAAGACAAAGAATCATTTTGTGGTACGAAGTTTAACAGATACAATCAGATAGATAGATGTATTAAAAGAGATAGAGTAATTAGTGGATCATTCAGTGTATGAGTTTGTAGTTTCGTTTATTAATTTTACATTTTATTATAAATAAGTCGACAAATTCGGGTTTCGGCAAATTCGTATTCGGAGAATCCGGTTCGGCGAATTAGTTTTCGGAAAATCTGCTGATCTGTTGTAATTTGGATTATAGATTGTGTTTATCATCTTCTTAACGCTACTAGCAGTTTTAGAGGATATCACTCTGGTTATGATCTTCAACTACGAGGACTAAGTTTTGTTTAGGTAGGCTCGTAGGCTTCATTTACCATCACCTCTTCATTTTTCTCTTCCATCTGTGAGTGAAGTCACTGTGACCTTTGTCCCTTTTAGTCCCCTTCCTTGGTAAGTAACATTATTCACGGAGTAGCTTTTCTCCATCCATGAGCATTGTCACCAATGGTGGTACCGCGGTAGGTGAATTTTTTCATGGAACCACTCTATTTTACCGACTGCTTCTTCCCGCCCTTTTTGTTTAATCTCTTTTGACGTGAGAGACAAGGTCTTTTGTTCCGAGACAGACGTTAAACCCCCCTACTAATTAATTAACTTTACGATGGCAGTTGTTTGTTGCATCTTTATTCCTCGCATTTCGTTTTGGTTTGTCTGTGTCTCGTAGCTGTCACTTTACCTTAAATGATTTTCATTGCTGGAAGATGGATCGCTTTAGAGATTTGAATAAATTATCTAGAATTGCCTGTCTGTCTTTCCCCCCTCATGAATAAGGATTGGGATAAACAACTACCAGAAGAAAATTGAAACTTTCTAAAAGAAATAAAAGCAAACAATCTTTGTTTTATTGTTTAATTAACTTAAATTTTTTTAATAATTAATTGTTGTGTTAACACTTCAAATTAATTTGAAAGGATCTTAATAGTTATTTTACAAAAAAAATTATATATAAAAATTGAGTCAATAAAGCTGCATGCAGTCACGTACTAACTAATGAATTAGTACAATTTTATTTTTCATTGTAGATCTTAGAGTCCGCATTCTCCCTTCCTATTCAACTAATTCAATTCGAGTAACACGAATTTGAAGTTCATTGGAATATTAAGTTACAGAAAATGAATCTTGCGAATTCAATCTCGTCATTTTCAATTTTTAATTACCAAACTTGAATTAAATAAAAAATAAATCGAAATTAGTCAACAACAGAATATTTTTGCCAAAAGTCTATATATCTATAATATTTAGAGCTAAAGTTAAGTAAAATAAATTCATCGGTTCTCTTTTTTACTATGAGTGCAAAAGTCCAGTCAATTTTTTTTAGCTTTCTAGTTGAGAAAGTCCCATGAATTTAAAGCTTCGATCAGGAAAGATCTTTGAGAAAGGAGAAATGAATAGAAATCGGAATTGATTCCGTCAAATCATCGCTACAAACGTGCATGGAAATGTGCATTATACACAATGAGTAATTCATATACACACAATAGGAAATACCTACTGTGTGGAAAATTTAGCCCGCGAAAATAAAATTTGTATAAAGAATTGGTAAAAACTCCACTCCTGGTGTAGCAACCTACATTATTTTTCCAACACTTAATGTACATCATCATGGCTAATTTTTATAATGCTCAAAAGCCTACACGGTTAATAATATGAAGATAATAACTTGCCACATGAGGGCGCTATCTTTTAACTCAGACTATCATTTTTCACATAGCTGTGTAGAGTGTTCAACATACTGTTTACAAAAGACAAACACTGAAGGGAAGATAACTGCTTGTCGGAGCTATCGAGCTGTTCTTGCCTTCCCACATGTGTTCGAATCATGCCTTCCCTGCCTTAATTCAGAGAGAAGATACAACTCCAGTGCAGGCAGCATCCCTGCTATCGAACACCGATAGACTGGATACAAATGAATATCGGAAAAGCATTTGCATCCCTTATGAGGCTGGACATGGATTTAGTCGTGGCAGTGATACGCTCATGCTTTTAAAGGTAACATGGCCAGCGGTAGAGTGAGATTTCGAGAGGAGTTTATTCAGCCTAAAATAGATATTCAAAATAAAGGAAGAATTTGAAAGACTTGGTAACTTTTAGCATTGGATCTAGCGTTGCTTTTCTCTGCCATTTATATGCAGGACTCGCAATCACAGTGCGATTGGGGCATCTCTTTCGGCTGCAAATGTGCCAAGAAATGGCGGACTTCAATATTAGAGCAGTAACATCTGTCTCGCAGCAATATTGATATGCACACAAAGTCCCTCTATTTCCAGCAAAATTTACATTTGAAGACATGTTTCCAACGCGGACTGCCATGTTTTGGCCACAAATTGATATTTTTATGCAATCTGACCGTGAGGCTTAGCCTAGTATCAGTTCTGTGAAATCTTAGAATGAAGCAGAATACATTGTTACTTGTTAACATGTACATAGATGATCTCATCTGAAACAAATACACATTTCATCTTTACTCAGGAAATACGTATAAATTCGGGGCATTGATATACATGTCATTTTCACGCTTCATTCATAAAATGTACTTCTAATAAAAAAACATTGCAGTTTTGAGCGAAGGAAAAAGATTTCTAAGCCTCGAGGTAATGTCAAACATCCTGAAAGTCGACATTACAAGAATTCTTTAATATTTTTAGGCCTCTCTTTTTCCGATAGAGCTTTTTGATGTTTTCGAGAGACGCGTCGAGTCTCGTATTGTGGACGCTGCAAGCTTTGATTTGGGGCTAAAATGCAAATTTCGAGTCATAAGTATTTTAATCGGATTGTGTTAAAATTCCTACTAAATCATGCATATATTATATAGGCAGCCTAAAATGTTTTCACTAAAATAAATGTATTTACATATGGCGACTATAATACTGTAGAATGAATAATTTCTCGAATGAATAGTTTAAATATAAAGAAGATGAATCCTACCAGTCTATAACATGTTGTATGAAGATGTACGAAATAAATAATTCTAACTATAATGTAATCACATAGAGAAATAGACTCTATGGAAATAAATCGAATTAGAGAATTTCATCACCATTTCTGTAATGAAATAAACTACAAATATATAGAAATGTATAGCAGAGTTAACGCTGTAGAAATCGTAGAGATAATTTCAAATGTAATATTTCTTGATTTAGTTATATGCTGTGTTTATTATCTTCGCAGAATGCGTAAAGGTTATATTTTAGACGGCATTTATTAATTTATCTATCATCTTGTTATTCGCTTAACTGAAAAAGTGTTCAACCAAATTGCCTGAAATTTGGTGAAACGATTGGTCAATGTCCAGTGACCTGCTGGTAGAATTTTGGGAGAGACCCAGTCAAAGGTCAAGGTCATGGTCATTTATAACTCAAAAAGTATTGAACCATATTGCATGAAACTTGGAGGGACGATTGGTCAATATACAGAAACTATTTTTTTAGATTTTGTGAGTGATCGGGTCAAATGTCAAACATCAAGGTCAAGGCCATTTATAATTTGATAGGACGATCAGACAATGTCCAGGAACCATCTGGTAGAATTTTGGGAGCGATCCGGTCAAAGGTCAAGGTCATTTATAACTCAATAACTCAAAAAGTATTGTACCATATTGCATGAAACTTGGTGGGACGATTGTTCATTATCCAGTCACCAGTTTATAAGATTTTGGGAAAGAACGGGTCAAAGCTGCGGCGAAGGTATGCGCTCTACCAAGTTCAAGAAATCTAGTTTATCTATTTATTTGTCATCTTGTTATTTGCATAACTGAAAAAAGTGTTAAACCAAATTGCTTGGAATTTAGTGAAACTATTGCTTACAGTCCAGGAACCATCTGGTGAAAATTTGGGTGCGGTCCGGTCTAAGGTCAAGGTCATTTGTAACTCAAAAAGTATTCAACCAAAATGCCTGAAATACCTAGTCAATAACCATCAACCATTTGGTTAGATTTTGGAAGTGAACGGGTAAAGATCGAGGTAAATTTTTGGATGTTCAAGGTTATATGTGGGGGCGAAAGTATGCGCTCTATACGAGAGCACCTCATCTAGTTATTCATAATGTGAAGACGAACACTCTAATGAATTACTGAATCTTTTAATGTAGTTTGTGTTTAAAATTTGATTTGTGATTTCTACGTCGTTCTAATTACCTAAATAATAATGCCTGAATATATACAAAATATACGCAATTGATTAAGTAATTCATTTCTTCAGTAACTGCAAATAATGTTTTCTGTTGAAATTAGTCCAGTCATTACATCGCATGATTTTATTTTAAATTATATTTTACTCGTTGATTTCTACGATCAAAAGACTTTTTTTCTTTGAGTGACAATCACTTGAAATGAGTGGAAATGCTGGCTTGGAATAAATGTTACTGACTTTTTGATATCAAAACACCAATCAATTGATTGATTGCTGCCAATAAATACAAAATAGCGCATTGCAAATAAAAGAAAATGTTGAACATTGTAAATTTATATCAAATGTCCTGTTTGAACTGCAGTCAAAAACATTCATTGCTTCAATTCAACATTACTGTGAAATATATAAAAATCCAACATTTTATAATTAACGTTGCAACTGTTTTGAAATAAGTATTTCGTTTGCCGTCTGTTGATGGATGTTTTTTGTTTAGTTTTAGTTTGATATGTGACCGCTGATGAAATTAGAAGTAGTTTACTAAAGTGATGAGTAAGCGAAAGTGTTTAGAGAAATGCACTTCTTGCCCCGAAACAAAGTGCATTAACTCACCACTGGTCACGCCCTACCGAAACTCCTGCAGTAATTCAGTTTTTCTCTTCATGCCATGTCATTGGAGAACTTTTTCTATTTTTACAAAAAAAACTTCTTTCATTGGAGGTAACTAACCGAGTTAGAGCGTGAGACTTCAATTCACCGGTAAAAGAGAAACCTCAAATCAATGGACACGATGCATAGCTTATTAAATGACTTAAAATTATAATAACTGCTTTTGGTGGAAACAAATCTGTTGGATATTATTAAATTAGTGGAGAGAAGATATAATAAACTGATAAAATTGTTATTGAGAAGTGCAATTGACAAGTTAGTTAATTCACAGGTAGAGTACGGTTCTTGAGAATTAAAGTCAAATGTTGGATATTAGGACTTTTAGTAAGGGTATTAGGACTTTTAGTAAGGGTATTAGGACTTTTAGTAAGGGTATTAGGACTTTTAGTAAGGGTATTAGGACTTTTAGTAAGGGTATTAGGACTTTTAGTAAGGGTATTAGGACTTTTAGTAAGGGTATTAGGACTTTTAGTAAGGGTATTAGGACTTTTAGTAAGGGTATTAGGACTTTTAGTAAGGGTATTAGGACTTTTAGTAAGGGTATTAGGACTTTTAGTACGGGTTATACATTAATCAAATTGTTTTAACTTATTTCAAGCTCAACTGAAGGGAGAGCAAAAATATACAATTTTCATGGCACGTGTAAACTGCTGAACATATCTTTGGCCAGAACAGTTTTGTCACTATCTGGGGTGATGTTATTCACATGCTGTCACGCTATAGCTAGCACGTCAAGTCTCATGTCACACTACACTGCGTCTAACACGTCACATTACTACGTTAAAGTATCACGTCACATTACTACGACAAATTATCACGTCATATTACTACGACAAATTATCACGTCACATTACTACGACAAATTATCACGTAACATTACTACGTCAAATTATGAAGTCACATTACTACGACAAATTATCACGTCATATTACTACGACAAATTATCACGTCATATTACTACGACAAATTATCACGTCACATTACTACGCCATACTATCACGTAACAGTTTCACATCACACTATTAGGTCAGACTTACAGCAATCTAACACGTGACACTGTCTCTCGGCTGCTCTCTCGTAAGAGAGAGAGAGAGAGAGGGTTTTTTTTCCAAGGGTGTCTGGGGTGAGTAACTCTCATCTATTCTGGGTTCTGGTGAGGCTCGGGCAGTGGACCAAAAGATGAGGCAGATCAGCCTGGCAGTCATCACTACACCGTATAGTGGATTCAGTATCCGGTTAGTCCGGTGACAACAGTGAAATGGAACGAGATGGACTCGGTCCCCAATTTTGACTTGCGACAAGTGGGACATGTTGAAGAAGGGAGTTTGGAGGGGTACTAGTTCATCGTGCAGAACTAATCTTTATACTGTGGTGGGACTCCAAGTGCTGATGTACCCACGGATCTATTGACCGCCTGGGTGAAAGAGGGCGTAGCAGGACTTACAGCCCCAAGGTAAGTGGGAGCCTGGTTATGGATTTGCTTCCATTGGCTTCCCTCTGGAAAGTGAAAGTCCTGAAGAGGGAGGGATGAGAATGATGAGGACTCTTTGATCTGTGTTCCTGTCATGTCCATTTGGTCATTGATGGAAAGCACCAAGGAATCGTTGTGGAGTTTTCGACCGTACGCATCCAGTGACGATGTGCGGTGAAATGCTCTGTGTCCACCGCAACACGAGTAAGATCTGGGGTGCAGTCCGTGCTGAATTAAGACAACACAGGCTTTATTTATCTTGAAAAGTGGAGTAACTGTAAAGTGGAGTAATGTAGAGTGGAGTAAATGTAGAGTGGAGTAAATGTAAAGTGGAGTAATGTAGAGTGGAGTAAATGTAGAGTGGAGTAAATGTAGAGTGGAGTAGATGGGGATTGGTGAGTGATTTTCGGTTCCAAGCTGTATTCTATCACACTACACGTCACTCTACAGTATGGGCCACAAAAATGTTTCTGCTTTTTCAAATACTTATAAATCGGTAACCAATGAACCAAAAAACGGTTTCTTGGTCTCTTTTTACCGCCTCTTTTTGTACTATTAACTAGTAAAAACTATTTTTAACTGGTGGACATAGTTTAAGAACAGGTAACCAAAGAGTGAGGGTGACTATTTTTGTCATTACGCGAAGGTCATTCTTAGAGCTAACTCTGTGATTTTACTTACTGAAAGGCAGTGAATAAAGGAAAAAAATTATAATGGTAGACATTTTAATACAGGTTCTTACACTTCTTCCTTGTAAACTATTTTGAAATAGAACAACTTCAGTGACATTTTAATCACTATATTCACTATGAATATTCGTTCTTCGCTTGTTCATTGCATGGTTAAGGCCCGTTTCACACTTGCATTTTTAACACCGCGGAAAAAAGATCTTGAAATGTGTTGACACTTGCATTTTTTTCATCGGTGATGGGAAAAATCACATTACATTTTTACTTCAACGATGAAAAAACGCCTGTGTGAACACATTTTAGGGAGAGCTTTTTTCTGCGCTGTTGAAAATGCAAGTGTGAAGCGAGCCTTAACTATGCAATGAACTAGCGAAGATTGAATATTCATAGTGAAAACTTCAATGAGATCAAAATGTCACTGAAGTTGTTCTATTTCCAAATAGTTTCTAAGGAAGAAATGTAAACACCTGTATTAAAATGTCTACCATTATAATTTTTTCCTTTTTTATTCTCTGCCTTTAAGGTAGTAAAATCACAGAGTTAGCTCTAAGAATAACCTTTGCGCAATGACAAAAATCGTCACCCTCACTCTTTGCTCACCTGTTCATAAACTATGTCCATCAGTTAAAATTAGTTTTTACCCATTAATAGTACAATAAGAGGCAGAGAAAAAGAGACCAAGATACAGTTTTTTGGTCCATTGGTTAACGATTTACAAGTATTTGAAAAAGAGGAAACATTTTTGTGGCCCATACTGTATATCGCGTCACACTACACGTTATATTTCCATGTCACACTAGCACGTCACACTACATCGTTATGCCACACGTCACACTACACGTCATATTTCCACTTCACACTACAACGTTATACCACACGTCACACTGCTGCATCACATTCACGTCACACCATCACGTCACACCCACCATGTGTTAATTAAATGTTCGTCACCAATTCAAAGCCGACGGCAGATCAAGAAAAAGTATACCATCCAATTAGAGTTTATTGAGATTGATTGGAAATAGTAACTTTTAACTGGATTATCGCGTCCTCTCTATCGACTAGAGAGGCTTTTATTGTATCAAGTTATAGATAAAGTGGTGCCTCTGCTCATTAATCTGCTAATTGGAGTGAAATGGCGGCAATTAGAAATTGCAGGCTTTGCTGACGTCATTCGCACACTTCATTTATAGTTCATATATCTAGTTGATTAAATGATTTTGGGAGTACAATTGCGTCCATTAAACTATGGTAATATTTTAATAATACTATGATTACATAAAATTATTATTATGTAATAATAATTTAATATATAAAATGATAAATGTAATAATTATTTTTCATTTTCAATTATGAACATTGAGAAAAATGATGATTTTGTTTGTTTATATTTTATGATTACTGTAGAAAAGGTTTGATACTCTATGTCTATGAGGATAGACATAGCAACTCCTGTCCCAAGCCTTTCTCGTTGAGTGCTCTATTATTAACGAAATGAGCTTTGCATCTTAAAGGCTCTGCCAGTCTTAGACTCAGAGTGCTGTGTGGTAGCAATATACAAAGAAAAGAACCATATAACTAACTTTTATCGTCAATGGAGAATAAATCTTGGTGGTATTTTAATGTTGACAAAGATATCAATATCTTCAGAATTCAATTCAAGATGGCCTAGTGAAACATACAAATAAATATAAGGAAATCTTCCTATTTTCTTTGCGTTGAGGACACAGTAGGTAATGAATTTTGAGAGCACTTATTGAGCTTCATTTGAATAGAGGAGAATTGGCCGAAATGGAGGGGAATGTGTAGCGTCCGAAGCCCTGTCTGAGTTCAGACACAAACTATTCTGTGCTGCAGAAATAGCGCCACTGTCCTAATATTGACCCGCCAATTCTCTGGAGTCTGACGTCACTTGCGGTGAAACATTACTGATGACTGTGTTCAATTAAAAACTATTAAATTATTACTAAAATACTTTGTCAAAACTTTAATGAGAAAATAAAACAACAATCATAATAAAATAGGAATGAATATATTTTTGATTGCAATGATGAATTTTTAAAGTTTAATTAAAGCAGATATACAAGAATTTAATAATATAATTATTTTAAATTCACTTGTTAATATTTTTCTATTCACGCAAAGCAAAAGGAAATCTTGTAAAACTACACCACCTTTGGTAAAGAAAGTATACAGGTAAAGCTCGTACAACGGACAGTACATGTACCGGAAAAAGAGGTCGCTATACGAACTGAGATTTTACTTCAGTTGTGCATTTAAACTTTTTATGTTTTCTTTAAACGAAATGCTAATGAAGATAAACAATCTCAGATTATCTTTAAATTAAATTTTTAATGAAAATCGTATTCAATTTATATTATTTACTTATGCATATGTACTAAATAATTATTTAGGTATGACTTCATGTCGCTTAAAGTATTATAAAATATGATGGAAAGGGAAATATCTTTAAACTTCACTTGCATTCATATCTATGTAGATGCAAACTAATATACATAACATGATTAATAATCTTTTATTCAACCGAACACAATATAAAAATAATGTATTTCATTTCCTGATTCTTATTTTTTTTTGCTCAACAATGAATCCAAAATGAAACAAAACAAATCACTTGTTACTGCGTCTTCTTCGACAGCATGGAATTTCTGTTTCCGTTTACCTGCCAAGTCTGACAATTCGAATAAATAGTTACACCTATTCCTTATTTCTATAGAATTTTTATAATAAAAGAAAATGTGTAGGAAAAGGGTAATTAAAAAAATTTCCTAAAGTCTGAAAAACAATACATTAATTGTTGATTGTAAATTGTAATACCTCTGAATATAATAAAATATGTCTAGATACTTGGTAGACAAATAAGGTGCACCAACAGTTGGCCCCAGGACAATTAGGCTCCGATAACTGGGTCCGCCGACAAGTGGGCACAGGACAATTGGCTCCACGACAATTGGGCCCCACGACAAATGGGCCCGGACAATTGGACCTCGGACAATTGGGTCCCAAAACAATTAAGCCCTGAAAAAAATTGGACAGAAGACACAATAAAAAGGGTTACTTTGTTACTCTCCATATTCAGTCCTTTCAATTGAAGTTATCTCTGTCCATGTTCAGTCCTTTCAATTGAAGTTATCTCTGTCCATGTTCAGTCCTTTCAATTGAAGTTCTCTCTGTCCATGTTCAGTCCTTTCAATTGAAGTTCTCTCTGTCCATGTTCAGTCCTTTCAATTGAAAATCTCTCTTTCCATGTTCAGTCCTTTCAATTGAAGTTCTCTCTGTTCATGTTCAGTCCTTTCAATTGAAGTTATCTCTGTCCATGTTCAGTCCTTTCAATTGAAGTTCTCTCTGTCCATGTTCAGTCCTTTCAATTGAAGTTCTCTCTGTCCATGTTCAGTCCTTTCGATTGAAGTTCTCTCTGTTCATGTTCAGTCCTTTCAATTGAAGTTCTCTCTGTCCATGTTCAGTCCTTTCAATTGAAGTTCTCTCTGTCCATGTTCAGTCCTTTGAATTGAAGTTCTCTCTGTCCATGTTCAGTCCTTTCAACTGAAGTTCCCTCTCTCCATGTTCAGTCCTTTCAATTGAAGTTCCCTCTCTCCATGTTCAGTCCTTTCAACTGAAGTTCCCTCTGTCCATGTTCATTCCTTTGAATGGTTGTTATGTAACAGTTACCCCATTAATGTGGCGGTGTTTTGAAAAGATAACGTCTGCTTTTGACTGCTGGACATATCAAAGCGAAAAAATCCGGAGATGAAATCCTTTTCTATCAGTCGATATTCCGTAACAGTTAGTTAGCTCACACTCTTTAGTGTATCTAGTAACAATAACAGCTAACAGTTATTTCAATAATGTCAGTTAGATAATGTCAGATGAATAATGTAAAGCATATAACTCCATTCAAATAACAGTACTCTTATGTTGTGTAATTTTGTAAATAGGTAAACTGTCAATGAATTCTATGTGTTATCGTGAAATTAAAATCCTTTCAGTGATTCTATTTAGCATTTTCGAAATGAAAGGAATGTCCTGAATTTTGCAATAGTAGCCAGGATAAACTCTCTACCAATTTATACATTTTCTCTTCACAGATGAAGAATGTTATTTCGGAGAGAGGACTTGACTCTCTAAGTCTAAGTTTTAAAATGTCGTCAGTGTTTGTGTGCGTTTCCAAACGGTGAATGGTAAGTAATCATTGATAAAATACAGTTCATAAATAATAATAAAACAGAGTATGGGGAAAATGATGACTGGTTAATTAAGAGAGGTGTAAGAACAAAGTAATCTTAATATATTATATAATTCACTAATTTGTGTTGTAAAATGTAAAACTATATGGTAGGTGAGGATTTATCTTATAAAATGTCATATTCTCCATAGATGTTCTCGAAAATATGAAACATGTTCAATAAATAATTCACTGCACTAACAACTTTTTATCTCCATCCTAAAGACTTAAATCGGTAAGTTATTGCAAAAACTACAGTTTTTCTTTTATGAAGAGGTTTATTAAATCATTAAATAATGTTCAACGAATTTGTTATCAAATTTGGCCAACCTCACTCCGCGGTTAAAAAAGAGATGTAAACTTATTGAAAATGTTAACTTAAACATGCTTTCAGTACTCGGAAAGTGGGAGACTGGTTCGTAACATATACAACCGCCAACTTTCCGGATACGTTGAGTGTTTATTATTCTCTTTAGATCTTGTGAGTAAAATTTAGAGATATTCTCATTTTGAGTGGGTAGCGTACATCTTAATTCCCTCATCCCACATTTCCAACTAAAAGAATGGTACCTGTTCTTTAAAGTAAAATGAAATAGGCACATATGACATCTTAATGACGTCCTAAAAGTCTTTCTCCCTTTAGAATCAACATCAAAACATTTCCTTGACAGTTTTTAATGGTTTGAGTCGTCCAGTTTTATCCAGGATGAAAGTTTTTATAATCTTAGGCCTGGAAAGTTCACAATCGTTTGATCTTTAGCAGTTCAAAGGTTGCCAGAGGTACACACTGAATGAAGAAGTGAGTTGGAACTTATCATGCCGAGGCAAAGGCCTTGCTGCGGTCAAAAGAAAGCCTTCATTAACCCGCTACACTTTCTTTATTAACGGAATAATGATGGAAATAGCAAACAGAGCTGGGAGTATGAAAGCTAGTTTCTGATCATCAAAAAAATATTAAATGCGTTGAAAATGAAGTCAGGATATATCGTAACACGGGGTATATCGTAACACAGGGTATATCGTAACACAGGGTATATCGTAACACAGGGTATAACGTAACACAGGGTATATCGTAACACAGGGTATAACGTAACACAGGGTATATAGTAACACAGGGTATATCGTAACACAGGGTATATCGTAACACAGGGTATATCGTAACACAGGATATATCGTAACACAGGGTATATCGTAACACAGGGTATATAGTAACACAGGGTATATCGTAACACAGGGTATATCGTAACACAGGATATATCGTAACACAGGGTATATCGTAACACAGGGTATATCGTAACACAGGGTATATCGTAACACAGGGTATATCGTAACACAGGGTATAACGTAACACAGGGTATATCGTAACACAGGGTATAACGTAACACAGGATATATCGTAACACAGGGTATATCGTAACACAGGGTATATCGTAACATAGGGTATATCGTAACACAGGATATATCGTAACACAGGGTATATCGTAACACAGGGTATATCGTAACACAGGGTATATCGTAACACAGGGTATATCGTAACACAGGGTATATCGTAACACAGGGTATATCGTAACACAGGGTATATCGTAACACAGGGTATATCGTAACACAGGGTATATCGTAACACAGAGTATATCGTAACACAGGGTATATCGTAACACAGGGTATATCGTAACACAGGGTATATCGTAACACAGTGTATATCGTAACACAGAGTATATCGTAACACAGGGTATATCGTAACACAGAGTATATCGTAACACAGGGTATATCGTAACACAGAGTATATCGTAACACAGGGTATATCGTAACACAGGGTATATCGTAACACAGAGTATATCGTAACACAGAGTATATCGTAACACAGGGTATATCGTAACACAGAGTATATCGTAACACAGGGTATATCGTAACACAGAGTATATCGTAACACAGGGTATATCGTAACACAGGGTATATCGTAACACAGAGTATATCGTAACACAGGGTATATCGTAACACAGGGTATATCGTAACACAGGGTATATCGTAACACAGGGTATAACGTAACACAGGGTATATCGTAACACAGGGTATATCGTAACACAGGGTATATCGTAACACAGGGTATATCGTAACACAGAGTATATCGTAACACAGGGTATATCGTAACACAGGGTATATCGTAACACAGGGTATATCGTAACACAGGGTATAACGTAACACAGGGTATATCGTAACACAGGGTATATCGTAACACAGAGTATATCGTAACACAGGGTATATCGTAACACAGGGTATATCGTAACACAGGGTATATCGTAACACAGGGTATAACGTAACACAGGGTATATCGTAACACAGGGTATATCGTAACACAGGGTATATCGTAACACAGGGTATATCGTAACACAGGGTATATCGTAACACAGGGTATATCGTAATTTTCTCACCTAATCAGCTTAGCAAACTTTAAAGCAGCTCATGCTATTTATTTTCACGCAATGTGAATAAAAACATTTCGTATTTTTTCTTCCACCTCTCCTTTCAAATGTACCAAATGTTATTATCTTTCAATGTAATTAATGTTGAAATGAAGTCATCATACATCAAAGAGCTACTTTTATATATAGTGGAGATATTGTGATCTCATATTAATTTTTATCTCACATTATTTACCACTTTTAGATCTGATTTTATTCATTTCACTACTTGAGCTCATTATGAATTCATTAGAAAACTCTTTAATTGCCTTTATTTTCAAGAAATACTTGCCATGCCACTCAAAATGCAATTAAGAAAAGGGATTTGCATCGTAACTCTCGGACAATTAGGTAGCTGAGGATTGCAGTTACTGGGAAATATGGCATCCTGGTGCTAATAAATTACCACTTTTACTCGCTATATTAAATGTGGAAATGGGATACCCAGAGTCGTAGAATATGCACTTTTCGTAGTTTTCCTGTAGAGGATTCAAATGTAGAAGTCAGGTAGCTGAAGTAGTAGAGCATACATCTTTAGGGGTTTTTACGATAGAGAGAGGATTTAGATGTAGAATTCAAACTCGTAAAACTATTTTTCACAGTTTTTTCGTAGCCCAAACTGATTAAGATGAATACTGTACTTCAATATTTTTGATCTTAATTTATTCCTGTTCGCTGACCAATAACATGAATTTGGTAAATAATTGAAATTACCTAAAGTATCTTATATTACATGTCATGATAGTACTATTAGAAAGAAAATGTTTAAAAGAAGGAATTATTCCCAC
This sequence comes from Caprella mutica, assembly GCA_947561585.1. Classification (NCBI taxonomy): domain Eukaryota; kingdom Metazoa; phylum Arthropoda; class Malacostraca; order Amphipoda; family Caprellidae; genus Caprella; species Caprella mutica. Next base: position 189,661 of record CANNZV010001750.1, on the reverse strand, counting down.
ATTTCACCCAAACTCCCACACAAAATGAAAATGATTGAATGGTAAAAGACTGACAGGATAAATATTATCTTTTGAGGGAAAAGAGTCAACTTTCCCACCAGAAGAACATGATAGTGTAACAAAATTGCAGGCTGTTAGCAGACTGAAAACTTACAATAACTATCATTATAGGAAGTTATTTCTCACCGAGTTATTCATTGCATCGAATTGTGATAGAGAAACAATTCTAAACATTCGCTTTCATTATTAACAGGGCCGGGAAAAGATTCTCGTGTTTGGAATTCTCTCCACTAAAACTCTGCCAGATTGAACATTAATGAATTTTCTGACACGCTCCAAAGCTTCCGAAAGTTTGTTGCCAATTTTCAGCATAGTGGACTCGAGGCTCGACACTCTCGAGGAGTTTCGACGGGAAACTTTCGGAACTATGGATACTCGATTATCAGATACAATCCATGGAGATACCTGTAATGTAACACATTGAACAGGAGCACAATGTAAATGTTATTGTAGAAAAAAAACAATTCTCAGATTGATTCTTTTTAGATTCTTTTTTTATTTTCTTATATTTAATAGCAAGTAAAATAAGTTAATCCTATCTTGATCAACTTATACAGTAATTATAATGTAACTATTATCATTTTTAACGACATTTAACTAATAAACCAATCCTTCAAATTTAAGTAGAATGAAATTAATAACATATGACTATTAAACTTCATATGAATTGGAAAATAAACTAACAGAAGAATCCCATTATAGTCGATGGTATTCAATTCTTATTTACCCCATTAAGAGTTACTTAGTTTGACTAAAGTGACGTCAGATGGAGTGGGAGTCACTCGTTAGTTCACCATGTCATTTTTATGCAGATGACAGCCAGGACTCCATTCGCCTCTAAGAGGCTAATCAGTCCCAGTCTCGACTAAGCCAGACGAATGAGACTAATTTATCTCAATGTAAATCCTCTGCTCTTCATTTCACTCCCTAATTGAGGCTAGGCCTGATGAATGCGCTTTTGAGAGTCTCCTCTTCCAATGCATTATTAGGTAGCCTAATGTCCGGCCACTTGGGCCTCGAGGATTCCAATGAGACTCGCGGGAGAGATCGGCCTTTCTGTACTAAACACTTCTTTTAATTCTTACAATAGGTATAATGGCACTTGTGGAACTATTCTTCGAAATTAATGTCTTTACTTATCTTCAAATAATGGATATACATATCTAAGTGAAGCACAGTATTATAGAATAAGGAAAGTAATTTTCTCTGTAGTGCACTGGCTTTAAAACTTTGAAATTATATCCTTTTATCTTGCAGGCACTGCAATAATCTTACAGCGAGCAGCAAAGCAATAAATATTTAGGAACTTTTTGCTCATTTGTTATTTCGATTCCCTTAGCAGGTGCCATCCCTAAATTCTAAATCCTGAATCGAGACAATGGTACTAAATGTAGCTCCATCGGATGAAAGTCTGTGGCTGTTTCTTTATTCGGGGAATGCCCATGTATTTTTGGGGATAAGTCTGAACATTTCGTGTCCCAGGTTTAAGTGATTTGGAAAAAAGATTCCTTTGTGGTTTTGAAAACAGTGTAACAGAAATTGAATCAAGATAAATTACCGCGATTATAGCAGTGCCGTGTTGTGTGTTTGTTTTTATCTGTTGATACCTAGCCTACCTGTAAATAAAACAATGCAAGTCTGGTGACTGCATGCAGTGCTATTTATTTGAACTATTTATAGTGTTGTTTATGAAACGATTTTTGGGAAATTGAGTGAATTAGGGTAGTTTCGCAGTTCTCGGAAGCTCGCAGTGCTCTGGAAGTGGGTAGATTAACCTATCTGACCTTTAGGATTTCGGTTATTATAACTCTGGGATATTTACTTTGTTACTGTCTATTTACATATTACCTATAATATAACATGTAATATAATTACATGTCCTATTATAATTATATTACCTGTAATATAATGTACAAAAATAAACCATAATGCTGTGACATCCCAATTATTACCTCCTATAAATGTTTTTGAGATAATGATTTATAAAATAAAAATAGATAGGGTCAAGTAGGTAAATTGCGGCACTTTAATTAGCTGCGGTTTTTATTTCTGTATAACATTATAATAACCATCATAGCTTCAAAGCACTCGTGAAATAAAGAATACCTAGCATTAATTGAGCTTATGATATTCAACAATTCATCATAAATTACTTTCAGAATGTTTTTTAAACTTACTTAATTAATATGGGGACTCATTTAGAAATTGAAGGACCTCAATTTACCTGTGTGACACCTATAATTTATTTTGAAACTAACAAACGTCCTTTAGTAATTTTGAAATTATCGATTCTGTAATTTGTAAGCTAAAATAGCATCCTTTAATTGGTTGACTACTCTAGTTCTTCATCTGATATGACTTGATTAGAACTTCTGTTTATAATTTCAATTAAGCAAATTATTTCTAAAATTAAAGATTTATTGATCACAAACTATATGTAATCTATTTTTGTTGAAGTACAAATAATTAAATGTTTTATTTTGAGATTTTCGATATTACACAAAAGTTGGTACATTAACATTATTAAGGGATATATTTTTATTAGATGCTTTTGAACACTTCTATTGTGTCTAATAAATAATAGCAAAATTGCTATCTAATTGGGATTTTTCTTACAAAATATCGGTAGCTACAAACATCTCAAATTACCTAATATCTTGTTCAAATTTTTGTCCACAGTTTAAAAGTTATGAATAAGGAAGATAATATTGAGGCGCCAGGAGCGAACTCGCAGGTTTCATCCCTGGCTGAAGGCCTTTTTCGGGAGCCTGAAGTTGCTTCTGGTTCTTACAAAGACGATTGGGATCCATTGGACCATCTGAAGAGAAGGCGGGCTTCCCTCGACATTAGTATCGGCTCATTTTGTGCTGGCAATAACCAGACGGAGAAATGTTCTTCGAGGCGTATGTCTGTGGGTGCGGTACCTTCCCTCAGACAGAATTTATTGCGAAGATCTCTTTGCAGCTCCATAAATAACCTCGTGGAAGCAGGTGTTCTCACCGCTTATTTCGACGATGAGGAGGCTGTTCAGTACGACCCCAGCAGACGCGTGTCTTTCGGTGAGATATCTTATTAGGGTGGTGATGGAAGTGCGATAGCCGCTAAACCGGACACACGATATCCTGGCATATTTATAGGTGTTTTTATCGGCAGGTATAGGTGTGTCGATTTTATTTTGCTTATGCAAGAGAATCTCTGAGCAGCAATTCTTCATTCTGTAACTAACTAACTAGCTTTCAAATTGGATTAGTTTCTAAAGTTTCTGCAATTTATTTATATACTGCATTCTATGATTAAGTAAGATATAAATGAGTTGAAAAATTACTCATTAGATACAATTAATAAAACTTATTTTTGTTTCACAATTAATGAGAACTTAACATAACGCAGAAGAATTTATGTTAGTAGATTATTTTGAGGCCTTCAGTCAGTCTGCTACATTACTGCCTTCATTTTAATGGTTTAAACTCTAAAGGTACCAAACTAACGGTAGAATATGTAAGGGAAAAATTTAAGATGATTTTCACCTAATTTTAAATGATTTTTTTCTCTTTATCTTAATATCTCCTTCTTTTTAGTTTTAAATATCAAATGCTAATTATACAATTTACTTTTTCTAAATAATTTGTAGGAATTAATGGACAATTATAATACCCACCTTTTGAAATGTCGGATTCATTCACATGTAATTTTAGTTCATTTTACCGTAAATAATTTACAAACTAGAAAGGAAATGTCTAATATATTAGAATTTATGTGCTTGTTTATATTAATGCACACCTCTTAATAATCGTGCAAGTTTATATTAGTGCACACCTCTTTATAATCGTGCAAGTTTACATTAGTGCACACCTCTTTATAATCGTGCAAGTTTATATTAGTGCACACCTCTTTATAATCGTGCAAGTTTATATTAGTGCACACCTCTTTATAATCGTGCAAGTTTATATTAGTGCACACCTCTTTATAATCGTGCAAGTTTACATTAGTGCACACCTCTTTATAATCGTGCAAGTTTATATTAGTGCACACCTCTTAATAATCGTGCAAGTTTACATTAGTGCACACCTCTTTATAATCGTGCAAGTTTATATTAGTGCACACCTCTTTATAATCGTGCAAGTTTACATTAGTGCACACCTCTTAATAATCGTGCAAGTTTATATTAGTGCACACCTCTTTATAATCGTGCAAGTTTACATTAGTGCACACCTCTTTATAATCGTGCAAGTTTATATTAGTGCACACCTCTTTATAATCGTGCAAGTTTATATTAGTGCACACCTCTTTATAATCGTGCAAGTTTATATTAGTGCACACCTCTTTATAATCGTGCAAGTTTATATTAGTGCACACCTCTTTATAATCGTGCAAGTTTACATTAGTGCACACCTCTTTATAATCGTGCAAGTTTATATTAGTGCACACCTCTTAATAATCGTGCAAGTTTATATTAGTGCACACCTCTTTATAATCGTGCAAGTTTATATTAGTGCACACCTCTTTATAATCGTGCAAGTTTATATTAGTGCACACCTCTTTATAATCGTGCAAGTTTATATTAGTGCACACCTCTTTATAATCGTGCAAGTTTATATTAGTGCACACCTCTTTATAATCGTGCAAGTTTACATTAGTGCACACCTCTTTATAATCGTGCAAGTTTATATTAGTGCACACCTCTTTATAATCGTGCAAGTTTATATTAGTGCACACCTCTTTATAATCGTGCAAGTTTACATTAGTGCACACCTCTTTATAATCGTGCAAGTTTACATTAGTGCACACCTCTTTATAATCGTGCAAGTTTATATTAGTGCACACCTCTTTAGAATCGTGCAAGTTTACATTAGTGCACACCTCTTTAGAATCGTGCTAGTTTACATTAGTGCACACCTCTTTAGAATCGTGCTAGTTTACATTAGTGCACACCTCTTTAGAATCGTGCTAGTTTACATTAGTGCACACCTCTTTAGAATCGTGCTAGTTTACATTAGTGCACACCTCTTTAGAATCGTGCTAGTTTACATTAGTGCACACCTCTTTATAATCGTGCAAGTTTATATTAGTGCACACCTCTTAATAATCGTGCAAGTTTATATTAGTGCACACCTCTTTATAATCGTGCAAGTTTATATTAGTGCACACCTCTTTATAATCGTGCAAGTTTATATTAGTGCACACCTCTTTATAATCGTGCAAGTTTATATTAGTGCACACCTCTTTATAATCGTGCAAGTTTATATTAGTGCACACCTCTTTATAATCGTGCAAGTTTATATTAGTGCACACCTCTTTATAATCGTGCAAGTTTATATTAGTGCACACCTCTTTATAATCGTGCAAGTTTACATTAGTGCACACCTCTTTATAATCGTGCAAGTTTATATTAGTGCACACCTCTTTAGAATCGTGCAAGTTTACATTAGTGCACACCTCTTTAGAATCGTGCTAGTTTACATTAGTGCACACCTCTTTATAATCGTGCAAGTTTATATTAGTGCACACCTCTTTAGAATCGTGCAAGTTTATATTAGTGCACACCTCTTTATAATCGTGTGCAAGTTTATATTAGTGCACACCTCTTTATAATCGTGTGCAAGTTTATATTAGTGCACACCTCTTTATAATCGTGTGCAAGTTTATATTAGTGCACACCTCTTTATAATCGTGTGCAAGTTTATATTAGTGCACACCTCTTTATAATCGTGTGCAAGTTTATATTAGTGCACACCTTAATAATGATCAATAATAATATATCTTTACTAAGGTGGAGAGAGTTTAGCAGAGTATGACATTCAAGAGGACATTCCAAGCGATAGTGACTACCTGTGTGACATTGCATTGCTGGGCGCGGAGTACTCCTCTGACATTTACGAACTGAAGAAGAAACTAGTTCCTTCTTACCATCCCGTGAAAAGCTTGAGTCTCCAGAAACAGGTATACTGTTATATTACCTTTTACAGTTTATGACTCTGAAAGTAGCTATTGTTATACAGATGTTTATTGGGCTCTGAAAAAGCTTAAATTAAATTCCGTATTTGGTTTTATTAAGTTGGTTTTTTGTGCACTACTCGGTTTGAATAGGATTTCTAGGTGGAGGAATTTTCAGATTAATTTTTTAATAGTTCAGCTTAAAGAATTATTCTCAGAACCTGGAATGAAATATATCTATTAGCGATATGAATGCTTAAATTCGCTGAACAGTGGTTCATTTGATTTCAATTCTAATACTAGTGGCTACACTGAAATTTTAAAATAAAATAACCATAGAATAACCAAATTTCAAGTCACCAATTTTTGACATTATTCGAGGAGCCACTTGCATTTCTGACTGCTTCTCCTAGTCCTTTGTATTTAAATTTTTTTTGACGTCAGTGACATGGCTTTTGGTTACAGAGGCAGACATTCAATTTCCTAATTAATCATCAAAATGTTACCGAAACTTAGTACAGGCAGATCCCTCCTTAAGTCAAAAATTGTACCTCACATTAACTTAGAAACTGAACTTAAAGCGGAGGGAGACCCCGCTTTAAGTTCAGCATTGTTACTCCAATTAACAAAAAACCAAAGAACGTCTGCATGGCACACTAATACTATTTACCATATTTTGTATGGTTCCTTCAATGTAAATAAATTTGTTTAAAAATAATTTTCCGGTACAGCGGATGTAAGTAAGCTAGGGTTCAACTCCGCTCTAAGTCATTCTGTTATAAAAGTGAGGTGTTCTTAAAGTGGGGTCTGCCTGTAATTAATTGCATGCAGTCATGTTGTTGTACTGTTTATATTCTAAGTCCATAGTTCCATTTTTAAATGAATGGCAATAAATTTAATCAATCAATTAACTTAAGTGATGCGAGACTATTAATTCATTTAAACTCTGACCGGACAAAAGGGGGTGCAAAAACTAGCGGCTCTAATATAATTGTCGTAATTTTATTTATGTATTTGTTTCTTCAAAGAAACATTTTGTAAGTTTTCATGCATGATCTCTGAAGAGTTTTGCTAAGCAGTTGTCATTTTCCTTTTCAATTTTATGCTTTTCTTCAAATTGTTGATGTCATTTATGCTTCTTTATCTATTTTATATCTTTTAAATGATTGGCAGATACTATTAGTCATTGTTAAATAATTAGTTAATTTTGAATCAAAATAAATTCACTTTTAGTATCGTCATTTAGAAGACTGTACAAATTACCTACCACATTTCTGAATATTATTTACATTTGATTGAAGAGTTTCAAACTCAACGGGAAATCCATATTATCAGAGGTTGTTTAAACTCAGCGTTGAAGGTTTTTTTTTGGTTTCAAGCTTTCGAATAGAAAGATTTCTATTCATCATCAGGAGAAGGGTGGAAAAACCTGGACCTGACAATGAATTTTATGACCAATGGTTGTATGTTGGATACCGTCTTTCTATTTATGCTATATATCTTATAGTTTATTACTATTAATTAATCTATTAAATATTGAAATATGAAACCAAAATGTGTAAATTTGTCACTACCTATATCTATTGCTCTCCATATAATGTATCTACTTTCTCTGAAAGTAGATATAAAAGTAAATAATCTCGCTCATAAATTTCATTGTTAGGTCTAGATTTTCCACCCTTTTCCTGATAATGAATAGAAATCTTCCTCTTCGAAAGCTTGAAACGCCCCCAAACAAACCATCAACGCTGAGTTTAAATAACCTCTGATAATATTTAAATACTGTTCACCTGAATTTTTCCATACAGTCACTATAACTGTCAATTGATTTTTTGATATTCTTTCCCTTAGATATCAGAGCCAATGCGATGTACAGTCGTCAACTGGCTCACTAAGGTGAATGCAGAGTTCAAGTTCTGTTCAGAGACTCTCTTCGTGGGGGTGAACCTCTTCGACAGATTCCTCGCAGTGGCCCCCATTGCAAGTGACTGTCTTCAGCTACTAGCCATGGTTTCTCTCTTTGTAGCCTCTAAAATGGTGAGTGCGACTGTACAATTACAGTCAAGTACTTCATCTTAGTTAGAGACGCTAATTGCAGCGCTTCTGACGTCACGAGATATTAGACAAAACGGTGAGAGCTGAATGGCAATAATGAAGAAATAGTGCACTTACTTACTCCCTTGCCTTTAGGAACTATATGGAACAATTACCTCCTCCATCTCTCCTTTACCTCCTCCATCTCTCCTTTACCTCCTCCATCTCTCCTTTACCTCCTCCATCTCTCCTTTACCTCCTCCATCTCTCCTTTACCTCCTCCATCTCTCCTTTACCTCCTTCATCTCTCCTTTACCTCCTTCATCTCTCCTTTACCTCCTCCATCTCTCCTTTACCTCCTCCATCTCTCCTTTACCTCCTCCATCTCTCCTTTACCTCCTCCATCTCTCCTTTACCTCCTCCATCTCTCCTTTACCTCCTCCATCTCTCCTTTACCTCCTCCATCTCTCCTTTACCTCCTCCATCTCTCCTTTACCTCCTCCATCTCCTTTATTTTCTCTTCTCATTTTCTCCTTTATTTTCTCTTCTCATTTTCTCCTTTATTTTCTCTTCTCATTTTCTCCTTTATTTTCTCTTCTCATTTTCTCCTTCCTTTACATCATTCTCTCTCTCCTTCCTTTACATCATTCTCTCTCTCCTTCCTTTACATCATTCTCTCTCTCCTTCCTTTACATCATTCTCTCTCTCCTTCCTGTACATCATTCTCTCTCTCCTTCCTGTACATCATTCTCTCTCTCCTTCCTGTACATCATTCTCTCTCTCCTTCCTGTACATCATTCTCTCTCTCCTTCCTTTACATCATTCTCTCTCTCCTTCCTTTACATCATTCTCTCTCTCCTTCCTTTACATCATTCTCTCTCTCCTTCCTTTACATCATTCTCTCTCTCCTTCCTTTACATCATTCTCTCTCTCCTTCCTTTACATCATTCTCAGTCGCTGCAAGAGTGTGCTCAAGAATTAATACCACACCATGAGCCTAACTGTGTACCTTAAGGAACTTACTACACTAACTCCTTACTCCCCAAACGGATCACTAACTCACACCCGAGATAAGGGTGAACTAATGCATTTCCCCCACCCAGGGGAGACGTGAGCAAGTTAGCTTTTCCTCCATTGTGAGGCAATTCCCTTCATTCAGGTATAATGCAAGGACCAGTGCGTGATGCTCATACAAATGGAACTCTCTTTGTTACCTAGTTACGCCCCTTCCATTGATACCTTTGTACCGTGTCACCCACTTGCTAACCTGTACTTCTTAACCAACTCTTCGTAACTTCGTTAGTACTAGTAGACACCAGTCACTCCTTAGATTGTAAGCCCCATACTACATGCAGTACACCATACCCAATATTTCTTTCTAAATCTGTCTTCTCAGAAGTTCAAAATGGTTCCGTTCTAGGATTACCATTGAAACTGCTATCGTGATTTCCTGTTTCAATTCCTGTTAGACATCCTGCCTAAATGCGTATCCCGCAACAGAAAAACAGTGCACTAATAGGAAGCCATGATGCCTAAATAATAGGGCTGGCCGAAGTTTCTTTTGTGCCTCCAATGCACTCCGATGAGAAGTTCGCTCTAATCCGCTAGAATATCATAAAGTTTTCAATAAACTTTTGTCCTGAGGAGAATGGCTGCCATGAATTATTCTTAGGAGAAGAGGAAATGTTAGGAAAAGTTTGAAATGTTATACGATGAGAAAAATAACATGAAAATGGAGCGTGAAATTGTGAGTTAGGAAAGAACTAAATTATATGAAACTTTCCAGTGAAAAGAAATAATTTTTAGTAAATCGTTAGACTGAAGTTAGTTCAAAATTTCATTCTGAACTCTATGTAGGAATTATCAAAGCAAAGCGTTTCACTTCACCACCTATCTTAGGAAGTGTTCCCCAGTTGGTGTTTTGTTTACAAATGTATTCGCTTCTCGTGTTCCCAGTGGACTGAATGCGATTGTGTGAGAACTGTTCGGTGAATCGTGAAGATAAAAGCTCTCTTCTGAATCGAACACAAGAGGCATTAGATACATTGCAATGGCAATGTTAGCCTTCATTCTTAGTTTATCTCGTTGTTTGCAAGCATTAGGAATTATGTTCGGATTTTGATATGATAATGTAATATATTTCAACTTGCTGGCCTGGCCATTCCAAATTTTTTTCGAAAATAATATACCAATTTGACTATAGATTCTTGTTAATGAATAGTAAAGTGATTTTGTTATTATTCGACCCCGACAACTGTTGCTCTGACTGAAAAAACTTTAACTATTACTATTATACTTACGATGAAAATTGAAGAATAGAATTCATTTTTATTTTTCCATCTCTAATTTTTCCCATCTCAGGAGGAGAACCAAGTACCAAGCGTGAGTATTCTGGTAGCTCTGTGTGGACCAGTCTACCAGAAGCACCACTTTCTCAGGATGGAGGTTCTACTAATCACTAAGTTGGGGTAAGTGCTCGTATTTACGGCAGACTTATAAATACCTTGCTTTGTTGTGCAAAACCTTCTAATTTGCTGGGTAGCTATTTACTAACACTTCCCTGGCACGACAAACTAAATACATCTCTTCTTCCTTTGAGGATTTGTAATCGGCTGCTTGTCTGTTATTGTTACTTACGGTGAATATTAATATTTTATCGTAAAATACATTTATTTAGATATAATATTTTCTTGAGTTATAAATTTATGATAAATTACGACTGGATTTTAATTTAATAATTAATCGTTGGAGATGGATACTGATCACTAGGGTTGTGACAATATGCAGATAAAATCATAGATCTTGAGAACATCATAGACGAAATCAAATGAAATGGTATAGAGAACTATAAACCGCTGATTTAGAACGATTGAATAGTCTTTAATTCATTCAGTCTATGATATTTCCAGGATCTATGATTTTAAACACATATTGTCACAACTCTGCTGATCACCAATTAAAAATTTTCCGATTGAGTTCTAGTAGTGGAGAATAAACTTTTTAATTTTTGCGATAAAACTTCCAATGCAATTGTGAATAATTTATATGTTTCATTATTGTAATGATTAAACAATAGATTTCAACGGCAGGGGAAAGCTCTGACAAAAATATATCCTGAATTATCTATTTGCCTTTGATATGCTTTTGTCATAATTAATTTCTAAAATTTTCACTAATTTAATTTCGAGAAAAGTTACCTAAAACTTTTCCTATAAAATTTGAATATAATTTATTGAGAAGTTCAAATTTAATTATTCTGCCAGAAATATATTAAAGGTTAATAGTAATTTAATAATTAAACTAAAGCTTTATACATCAAATCAATTTTCAAACTAATTATTAGCAAGAGAAAGTTGTAAAGTTCACAAACAATAAGTGATCTAAATGCAGTTTTTGAATCTCATCATATTAGAGAATGTCAGATAGTAGGTTACTTTTTCATGGAACCACTTTCCTTTCTGACTGCATCTTCCAGTCCCTTGTATAAAGTTTTCTTTTGACGTTAGCGATACCTACTTCAGTTCCGAAGCAGACAGTAGACCCATTATTAATCATATATCTGAACAATTATTTTGCTTCTTGTTCCAGGGTTCGATAACCAAAATATCAATTTTATTTTTTTCAACTTATTTCGAAAAGAAACTCTCAATGGAAAAATAATTCCTAATTAACCCTTATCAGACTGATAAGATGTTGGTCATTTAGGAAACCTGCGGGCTTGAATTGTATGATTTTTTTGTCAATTAATAGCTTTTATCATATAAATGTACTGTTCAAAATTTTATATACCAACGATTGATAGGAACAAAGTTATTCCATTGAATGTATTCTTTATGAACTGTGTACGTTATACTTGCAGTGGGGGTGAAATTGGGGGGTAAACATCTTGAGGAAGTGTGAACATGTGGCTACACTGCTTCCACACACTATATGTTACCCTCAATGAGAATCTTAATGAACAGTGCGCTCTTGCCAATTCACTGTTATTCCGAGCACAATTAATTTCAAATAATAACTATAAATTGACAATTATTATTACTTTTGTTAATTGTGATAAATGAAAAACATTGAAATACCAATCATCAACTGAGGCTTGGTGCGTAGTGACCTCCGGCAACTATGTGTACATATGTGCGTTAGTGTCTTGCGGGAGTACTGTGGGGGTAGTCACATGCACATATTATCAGTGAATTATAGAAAACTATTCACATTCATGCTTGGCATAATGTTCTTGTTGGCATATTAGAAAAAATTTGAGTATGACCATTTACAAATATATCAAATGAAAAAAATCATGAAATCTTGGTTGATTCAAATCATGTACAAATATTTAATCGCTATTATAAAGTTTTGTCGAGCTCAAACTCCTCAGTCAGTTTTTTAAGAGTTGAATGTGTAAATATATACTGTAATAAATAGTGATGTGCAATTTTTTTGAACATACACTAACATTGATATGGTATATAAGTTTCTAAATATTATTTTGTTTATTACCAGTAGATACATGAATATTGTTGGGACAGTATTAGATACGAATGTATAGATAGATACATATTGCTCACATATGCATTATCCATTATATATGGTTTTTGCTGCATTTTTTACTAATTAGGTATAATATATCATTAGAAATTCTTCTGTTTTCTAAATATCATTGCTAACTTGCTCTTCAAAGATGCATATTAGTTAAATATTTCAACTTAATTCTATTTGTAGTAGGTTTTCTGCCCGTTTTCTCCTTGGATTCGCTTTACCTTCGCCTCTATACCTCGTGTCCAATCTGTTGCGAAGCCTCTGAGGTATTCAAATTACTTCGCAAGGCTTCAATTTTCTTTTTAACCTCACGTATCCATAGATAAATAAGCGCATTTATCATTTTTTTTTCTCCCCCAAAGGCATTAGGGGGGCATCTAACCCTCGCACTGCAATCTCTCCTCCTTTCTCTCTAATAAATAAGAAGATAGCAATCTTGCGGACAGTATGGTAGTAATATTTTGCCTGCTAAATGATCCATGCGGACAGTTAGCTTCAGCATTATTGTCATCATGACCACACACCAAAGATATACACTCTCCATTAAGGACTACACTGAGGCAGACACTGCGAGATGTTCTTTGCTCTAAAATATTAATGTCTGCATTTCTACAGCCATATATCACAAATTGACTGATTGGATAATTGTCACCTGGTAATCACTCTTTGGCCTCTTCTGCTCACTATAATTCCATATCCTAATGCTGTAGCAATTTAATGAAACCCTTGAGTACAGCCATCATCAGCCATTTAATGGTCTCATTACACTGCCATCCCTTTGAAGCCTTACACCTCTGATTTGAAATGGAAGAGATCTCCAGAGTGGGAGTGCCATGTATTGTAGTGTGGCACTGTATGGGGTGGCAATGTATTGTAGTGTTGCACTGTATGGGGTGGCACTGTGTTGTAGTGTAATGTGGCTATGTGTGAGGTATGGTGGGGGGAGGGGAATTGATGTCAATATTTGTATGGGTTGGCACTATTTGTTTGTGTGGGGGCATGCTGTGGCACTATATGTTTAGCAGTGCAGAATAACAATACAGAAGATTCAGTTCTTCTCTTCCATAGCACCTCCATAATTTTCCCCTGTGGGCCTAGGTCGCCTGTCGTCTAGGTCATTAATCCTTATGGTGACACTAACCAATCTGCTTCCTAATGGCTTATTGATACCAATTGGCCAGGGAATTGCTGCAGTTATCTTCGGGTCAGCAAATTAACTGCGCTTATATTTCGATTAGAGCTTTAATCTTTATTGCTTCATCATTGAACTCCATTTGGAAGCCTTTGTTGATTGGAAATTCCTATAGTGTATTAGTGAATATAGCTTTCGTAATCTATCTGTTAATTTGTTTTCTATATGTTCATTCAATTTTATGAGAGAACTGTTATTTAGAATCATATAAAGTAAGCATCCAATTTTATGAAAGAACATTTATTTACAATTCTAAAAAGTAAGACTTTCAGAAGTCAGTATTCTCCCAGAATATTGTTTCAGAAAGCAAATTATATTATACTCCACACTCCATTAGGTCAATAAAATAGACCGAGCAACAGAGTATCTCCTGAGAATTGTAAGCCTCACACTTTTCCAATCTTTTCGCAGGTTTTCTCTAAACTCCCCAACTGCCTGGTACTTCCTGAACTACTTATCCATGAAAGCCATTCACAACAGAATATTGGACAGGTAGGCTCATATGCTTGCATTGCAACTACTAAATAGAAAGATTTAATGCTCATATGAATGGAAAGATTTTGTGTTCTTCTGAATTGAAAGATTTTGTGTTCTTCTGAATGGAAAGATTTTGTGTTCTTCTGGATGGAAAGATTGTGCGTTCTTCTGGACGGAAAGATTGTGTGTTCTTCTGGATGGAAAGATTGTGTGTTCTTCTGGATGGAAAGATTTTGTGTTCTTCTGGATGGAAAGATTGTGTGTTCTTCTGGATGGAAAGATTGTGTGTTCTTCTGCATGGAAAGATTGTGTGTTCTTCTGGATGGAAAGATTGTGTGTTCTTCTGGATGGAAAGATTGTGTGTTCTTCTGGATGGAAAGATTGTGTGTTCTTCTGGATGGAAAGATTGTGTGTTCTTCTGGATGGAAAGATTGTGTGTTCTTCTATATGGAAAAATTTAATATTCTTCTAAATATTAATTTGTGTTCAATTAGTTTTTATAACTTCTAGCAATATCTATGTCAAAGTAGTCATCAAACAATTCATTTTGTTAGTGCCTTATGAATGGCAGAGTGAATTACTTGTTAGTACTATCAGATATTTCATATTAGTATGACATCTGTTATTTATTCATTAAAGTGACAAGCAAACTGATTATTTCTAAATTACAATTTGTTTCTTCCCGTCTGATTTACATTTATTGGCTACTATCTTTCGCAAAAAATGGTTCACATGGAAAATTCCTCTCCCGTCCACACTTTTTTTTCTCTTATTAGCAAGTAGCTGTGATTTACTAATAATATTTAATTTATGAGCAATCCATTGTATAAAAATCTAATATTTAATTTCCTTTAGGCGAGTCTGCAAATTAGCCAATTCCATAGCTGAACACAGTCTCTGTCACTATAACATCGTTCAGTACGAGCCTAGCATTCTTGCCGCAGCTTGCCTCTTCTATGCCACGGAAGTAGCCAAGGACTCCAATGGAGACACTTTCCCGGGATGGGTACCGAGGGAGACCAGTGGGGCAGCCAATTCACCAACTGAAGCTGCAACAGCCGGTGATAACAATCCCCACCTCATTTGTTCTGATGTTACTTCAGAAGACTTTTCCGGTGATGGAGTGGACAAGAGGTCAAATGTTCTATTCCGGTCTAAAAATGCTTTAACACTCCTAAACCTGTGAGTTATTTAAAGTATTCATACTATCTGCTATTTACATAAAAAAATAGAACCTAATTTATTTAATACGTGAATTCTCCATTAAAAATTATATGAATTATGTTTCATTCGCAAATTGGTCTGGCATATCCTAGAAATTTTGCTAATATTGTTCAGAGACTTGGCAAATCGAATCCGCCTGATTGTTTTTGGTCGTAAAAGTCTACCGAAGAATATATTCACGCATAAATATCATCCCTCTGTCCATTTATTTGATAAGAAACCCCGAATGTTTTCCTTGAGATTTCAATAATATTGAGAATGGATATTTCTGTTATATTTTTCTCTCTTACAGTTATGAGGAAACTTATACAGATGCTGAAATAGACGTGGTGTATGAGATATTCGAACTGATGAAGTTGAATTTTGTTCCTTTGGATGACTTGCATCCAGTACAGTCGGTTAAACCGAAGACAAACGAAAGCTGTGCCGATTGTGATGAAGTGAATGACTCTCAGGTAGATGATATGGAGAGTGGTATCCCTGTTGGTGCTTTGGATAGGAGAGATAGTGGCATCTCTGCCACAGATATCAGCATGGAATTCCCTCCTGCAGACGCTAAGTGATTTTAGTAGAAAGATGGCAGCAAAACTCTACCTGAACAATTTTCGATGAGCCCGCCGATTTTCCGAACTTTTCAAGTGACCTAATCCATCTTATCCATCTATTCCATCTAATCATTCTAATGAATGGAGAAAGATTTAGAGTGAACTTGGATGAATGGTGTCCATTATTTAGAGCCTTTTCGAAAAGTTACCTTCTAACTTTCGATAGATTCTCTTCATTTTGCTCTCGTGTGAGAGATGACAAAATGTAGAGCCTGATTGATTGCCATTTTAACACTATTTTGTCACTGATATGCTCTGCGGTAGGATACGTATCCTATATACATGATGCATTTCTTAGTAATATGTATTATGGATACATATCGAATTATTCGGGCTCAAAGACTATCTTCACTTACTTTCGTACGTGAATATGAAGTAGTAAAATATTTTATTCTTTGATAATAAATCACTGGGATTAGAAATTATATTGAGTTTATTTATATTTAAAAGATGAGTATTTATTTCGAGAATTGAATTAGTTCGAATGCTTCATGAGATCTATGAGATATATGTTTTTACAATTTACTTCCAGAAAGTATAGTTATTTGTTTATTGTGGTGGAAAGGTATGACCTTATAGCTTCTGTTATACTTGATGCAATGTTTCTGTTCCACATAGATAATTTTCTGTATAGATTGTTCATATAAAAGTTGTAATATATAATTTGAGTTTCATTACCTTATTTATATTTTTAATAATGAAAAGTGGAAGCTCCTTCGTCTTGACGTCAATGCAATAAAGCTATCCAATGGCAGTTAAATTTTTTATTTAATTTCCTAAGTTTTATCCCTAATATCTCCTGGGCTTTTTGTGGAAATGTCTGTGGTGAATGGAGTAGTGGGTTAGCGTCCCTTGAGTTCTGCACTGTTGTAATTAGGATTGTGTTTTTCTTTCATTTGTACCACATTTAACATTTTAAACGCTACTTGTAGAGGATAGTGCTAGTGTTATGCTCTTCAACTAAGAGGTCTTTGATTTTTCACCTCATATGTAATAGGTTTCATTTCTATAACCACTTCACTATTCTCTTGGGCATATTCCTGGACACTTTTTTCCATTCTTGAACATTCATTGCACAGCTATACTTCCACTTGTGATTGTTTAGAGGTTTCATATGTAATTATTTTATAACATCACCGATAAGATCCCGAGTTGCACCCCCCTCCCCCCCCTCGAATGAAAGTGAAATACATTTGCATTATATTAGGTTCAACACAATTTCTCCTATTTGATGGTAGCGGAAAATTAATAATTTGGAGAGATTATCTACGTAATTTTCCTATCGCCTCTTCATTTTCCCCTTTAACCGATGAGTTTCCTTATAGTGATATCTACCAATGGTAATAGTTACTGTTATTATAATCTCATTCCAATCTGACTACTCCCTGCAGTTCCTTTGTACATACGACCCTTTGACGTTGTATGTACTTACAAAGGTGGTTAAATGTGGAATAGCACAACTGTTGAGATCAGGTTGCCAGTGCTGATATTCCATTGAGCCTATCGCAGCATACAGCCCCAACTTCTGGTTCAAAGTTGGGGCTGTTGATGAACTAATTAGCATATCTATTCCCCATGAGGAAACAGTGTGGTGTAATGGGTGTCGGGGAGTACTATTGGGGACAGAGGTAAGACTGGTGTGTACTATCAGTGACTGAGGTAAGACTGGTGTGTACTATCAGTGACGGAGGTAAGACTGGTGTGTGCTATCAGTGACGGAGGTAAGACTGGTGTGTGCTATCAGTGACAGAGGTAATACTGGTGTGTACTATCAGTGACTGAGGTAAGACTGGTGTGTACTATCAGTGACTGAGGTAAGACTGGTGTATACTATCAGTGACAGAAGGATATGCATGTTCTGTTATTACCGGTTGTACTTTACTTATTACCTTCGCAATCTTGTGGAAGGTTATATTTTCATCGGAATTTATTTATTTATCATCTTGTTATTCGCTTAACTGAAAAAGTGTTCAACCAAATTGCCTGGAACTTGGTGGAACGAAAGGTCAATATGCAGGAACCATTTTGATAGATTTTGGGAGCGATTGGGTCAAAGGTCAGAGATCAAGGTCAAGGCCATTTGTAACTCAAAAAGTATTCAACCAAATTCGCTGAAATTTGATGGCACAATTGGTCAATGATCAGGAACGATCTGGTAGAATTTTGGAAGCGATCCTGTCAAAGGTCAAGGTCATTTATAACTCAAAGTATTGTACCATATTGCATGAAACTTGGTGGGATGATTGGTTATCCAGTTAGCAGTTTCCTTAATTTTGGGAGAGAACGGGTCAAAGCGGAGGCGAAGGTATGCGCTCTACCGAGTGCACATAATCTAGTTTATAATGCAATGGTTCACTGTATTTTATATAGCTTGTGCTAAGTTTATAAGGTTAATTAATTATTAAGGATTTTTGTCTTAAATAAGATTAATTGCACTATAATTCCATTTATTAATCCTTTAAATTTGGTCATGGGATCTGTCTACTTAGGTTATCTATATTATAATGAGAACCCATTAGGAAATTCAGTTAATTTGTCTTCATTGCCGTTAAAAGTGTTTATGAATTCTCTTTAAATTTTACGGTTTCAACCGAGGAATAATTTTTAAATATGCTCTAAAATAAGCACTTTATATTTATGCAAACTCTATTTACTTGAATTAAACCTATTAATTATTTGGCTTTGATGACTTCATATCAACTCTAACTTAGTTGAATGGACGGACTATTCATACCATCAAGATTAGAACTAATCGTATTCCTAGGTTTTATTTGAGTTCTAGAAGAATATGAGTCAATGGAAATGTCACAAACACTCTGATAGGAGAATAAAATGTGCAGTTGAAGAAAAAGCAGAGATGGTCTCACTCCTCCTCTGCTAGATATAATATATGCAAAAAGTCTCTTCATCGTACAAGGGCATGGAGGAGGAGGAAAACTATGAATTATTTATTAATTCGAAAAGAAGTCTTCGTGATAGAGGGGATGATCATCATAATAATCCTCATTTTAATTATCAGACTCCTGCTTTCATACGATTAGTGGATAGTAAATGAAGTTATTTACCTAAGATCAACATCCGCCTCAAATAAAAGTATTTTATATTTACATAAAAAGTAAAGAAAACTTCCAATTTAAAGATCCTCTCCAGGCTCCGATAAAATAATGAGTTTATTACATAATATTGCAGAATTAAACACTAGCTAGGATCTTTAATCGGTAAATCGGGGACCTTCTTCTGACTTTTTTTTTCTTATCGCCATCAAATTTATGAACTCAATAAAATAATTCTTGAAATAGTAAACTACAGGAATCTCATTTTTTTTGTGTTGGGTTTACATTAAGAGGATAAAACTTCTTAATTAATACAAGTAGTGTTTATTGTTACCTTCGCAGAATGCAGAAAGGTTATATTATTGACGGAATTTATTTATTTATCATCTTGTTCTTCACATAACTGAAAAAGTGTTCAACCAAATTGCTTGAAATTTAGTGTAACGATTGGTCCATGCCCAGTGACCTGCTGGTAGAATTTATGAAGTGACCCGGTCAAAGGTCATGGTCTCATGGTCATGGTCATTCATAACTCAAATAGTATTGTACTATATTGCATGAAACTTGGAGGGTCGATTGGTCACTATCAAGTCACCAGTTTCTTAGATTTTGATAACAAACGGATAAGCTGCGGCGAAGGTATGCGCTCCACCGAGTGCACGTAATCTAGTTCTTAAATGTTTTCATCACATTTATTATCAGGTATATGTTATTTTTAACGCTTCTTTCAATTATAGAAGATACAATTAGGTTAAGCTGTTGAATTAGCAGATATCATAATTTTTGCTAGGTTTGTTATTAGCTCTTCATTTCCCTCCTATTTTCATGAATGCAATCATGGCCAATTACGTCCAATTTTGTAACATATTTGCTGACTGAATTCATAATTAGGTATTTCATCAAAGGGGCTATGTTTGGTTGTTCCTTTAAAGTCCTGTGTAATTATTTAACTTTAGCGATAAGATCCGGAATGTAGTTCAACAGACTTCAAACCTCCTATTCAACTAATTATAAATTCATCTGTAAACCATGACTCCATTAGGAGCTGCAGATGTGCTATAATTAGTATTCACCTAATTACTATTCATCATAGAGTATTCCGTTCATTTCCCCTGAACTGCACAGCTAATTACCAGACTTTTGGATAAAGTTATCATTCAGTTGAATGCACGATAGAACACTATTTCATTTCTAACTAACTACATTTGTACCTCTTTTCGAGCAAGTGATTATGCAGCATCGAGCGAATATTGTCGCTACTGTTAACGTGACGGTCAAAATGAACAGGAACGCCATATCGAAATGGCAATAAATGATGTCGACCACCAGCCAGACAGGAAATTAGGCACAGTTTAGGAAATGGCTCTGTAGTTTGCGATCAAAAGCATTGTAGACACTCTATTAACTTTGCTGCTCCAAAGGACGCAGTCGGCAGTTTTTGGGACTTGGCAATTGGATGTCTCGGAGAGGTTTCCGGTTTGTGTTAGGTTTACAACTGTACTGGGTGTATAGTCTTTTTGTTAGGGATTGATGTAGCGATGCGAGTTCAACTTCTTATTATATTTCATATGGCAGATACGTTAAGCAAGAGTATTTGGAGCCGACTACATTTTTGGCTCAGACGATTGAGTTTTATAAGTCAAATTTTTGTAAACTTTATACATTAATATTAACTTATTAAGTATATTTATCAGTAATATTAGGCATAACATTTATTGCCATCTCTGCATGTGCTGACCAGACACAATATCTTGTGGAAGACCCATACTGTACCTCTTCTATGATTACTTTCTATTTTCAATATATTGAGATAACCGTATAGGTCAGTACGGTTATCCCATAAAGAATTAATAATCTTATGACTTTATGATATCATTTATGTTATATTGTGATAAGAGAGAGTTATTCTTTTGACGTCAGAGTTCTATTGTCCAGTTGTTAAATTCTGTCAGCTCTCTTCAATGCACACTCTACACAGTATTAACATGAGGTCTTACAAATCCTACTAGAAATTTAGTCAAATTATATATCAGCATATGAGTTATATTTTAATGTACTTCATGTCTTTAGTAAGATTAATTTAATTCTCTTTCATAATTCGTCATCTATTAAGCTGCAGAATATTTTAACTTTTTAAGAGAGTTTAACTTTAACGAGGGCTATAAAAATATCAGTGTTGAAGCTAAAATTTTGACGCCACTATAACTTCATTTTTGGCTCATGCAATATGCAGTTTTTAAGTTCATTTAATTCATATTTAGTATACACTTGTCCGCAATATTAAGAATCAAGTTCCTTCAACGGTGGAAATTTAACAAGCCTTAATAAAGAATATATGGAAATTCCATTGAGCATAAATATTTTTAATGCTTTTCTTCCATTCTGCACAAAAGTTAAATAATTACATTATTTTTTTAAACTATCCAATTCATCCCCCATCTTATACACTAGTCCACCTCCATCCACACAGCGCTCTCCAATTGCCACATATCCACTCATCACCATTTCATCTTATCACCACTCACCACCATTACATCTTATCACGACTCACCACCATTACATCTTATCACCACTCACCACCATTACATCTTATCACCACTCACCACCATCACATCTTATCACCACTCACCACCATCACATCTTATCACCACTCACCACCATCACATCTTATCACCACTCACCACCATCACATCTTATCACCACTCACCACCATCACATCTTATCACCACTCACCACCATCCATCACACTCTCCCCCTGTAAAATCTGCGGAAGGTAGCGTCTAGAGTCATAACGCTTGTGCTGCCGATCACAAATCATTTTCACGCTGGCTGCCTCGGTCTAAGTGATCACTGATGAAGAGACAAGAATATGGCTCCTTCAATGGGTTTGCTGATGAAGAGACATGATGGCTCTTCAATAGGCTTAGTGGGGCGTGAAAGGAGACCCTTCACCTTGTAGAAAAGGAGCTCAGGCGTTAAAGTAAATTGGTGAAAGGTTTTCATGCTTCGACAAGCGCTGCATTTTGGAACATTTTCAAAATTGCTCCCCACAAAATTATTAGACGAAGTTCATTTGGTGGAAAGTCTTTTAATTTGGAGTTATTCCAGTTGCAAATTAGCAATTTAGTTTTGATATTCGGTATTTCACGACTGATTTCATATGCATCGTTACAATTTATCACACTCTATTCATATCCACTCATGCTAACGTAAGTCGAAAAAAAGAATGTCGCATTTGGACCTAAGCCAGATGTATAAATGCCTATCAAGCGAAGTGGCTTCTTGATCTCATTAGTGAGCTATTCCCTAGAAATATATGTGCTTGAATAAAATGAGAGTGAAGTTCAAGCACTAGAGTTTCTTCTTTCACATGTATTTAAATCACTTACCGTTAATGGGAGAGCTTTATGTCCTTCATTATTTTTCTTCTTCTTCTCACAATGAATTTTTGAAGCTTGGATTGTGTCTTCTTATGATGAAAATATTATATTTCTTATCTAAATTACCGTAGATGTTGTTGTAAATAAGAAAGATATTATTAAAAACATGTATTTACACTGAAGAAAGAAAATGCATACAATTTCCTCTGTCACATTCTTTGAAATTTTATCACTTTTTCTTGGTCTATTTTGACCGATATTAAAAATGTTATAGGTTTTCATCATAATAAACTAAATATTGAACAGACCACGTAGAACACATTCTCTCCCTATCTGATTAATGTTTTCCTTTAAAATTATCGACATTTTGAGCACACATAGCAACCGTTTGCTATTAGTTCTGATGTGAAATAATTTATTTAAACTAATTTTAGAACATCTAAATATAACCTCCTAATTGTTTTTCACTTTAAAATTAATTCACAGCAGCCGCTATGAACATAAGATAATTATTGGGAAGTGTTATCGTAATAGCGAAGTAGTCTGCCTAGCAATTGGCATTAGTCAACTTATTGTCGATATGAACGCTCAGCTGCGCCATTTAGAGGCGATTGGCAAAGGGACGCAATGGCTCTCTGTCAAGCTGACAGGACAGTAATCACTACATCGACTAGAGTTATTGGACCTGTTTGACTCTCTGTACCTATAGAGACTGCCGTTAATGCACGGCACATTCCGATACTCTATCGCCATGTTTAAAGCACTGAATTGACGAAACTTTTGAAACTTTTTGAAAACTGATACATTTTGGTGAACAGGATCAGTATAAGAGTAGAGTGGGGCCATGTCTAGGCCCTCTAAACTCACTCGGGTCCAACACCATCATTATTATTTCTCATGAATGGTGTAGCAGAAAGAGAGATGCACGTTTTTAATTCTAGAACGACCAAATGGGCTGAAAGGCCCTTTTTCATTGGAAAATAGATACATACTTTGAAGACTAATCGGCTGGAATTGCTGTATCAATAAAAAATTTAGTTTTATATCATTAGTTACTAGGCGGGCCCCTGCAGCCCGGGTGAAATAAAAACGCTTTTGTGTTACGTTTTGCGTCAAACAAGCAAAATCACTGCAGGAATATTAGTTAATGACAGGCTTGGCAGCCCTCACCATTCTGAGATCAATTTCGTCCCATTCATGTTATGCAGCAGAAAATATAAACTAGAGGAAGAGATGTTACTTTTGCCCTTCCAAGAACGACTGGAAATCTAAGATGTGCAGCAACGACTGTCATGAGAGCATTAGTAGCGATCTTAGTGTGAGTCTATGCAATCAGTGTAGAGTATGAAATAAGAGAGGAATATTTGGAACACATTCCTTCAATATCTGGGTTGAAAATTGAACATTTTAAGGAGGTTTTAACTATAAAAATATGAGCGGACCCGTGAAGCAGTTGATCTCTAAGGCTATATATTTTTGCTGGTCTTTCTATGACCAGCTACTACTTTCAACGTAGAGAGCATATATGAGTGAGAGAGTTTTTATATTTTTAGCATATGTAAATTCAACTTTTACTAAATTAGTCTTTCAAATTTACTTTAAAAATTAAATACTATATTTTACTATAGTTAATTTATTAATTATAAATTCAGAGAACATAAAAATATTTAATAACGATATTGTTTTTTCGTATAAATAAACTATGATTTTCAATTATATTTTGTGATTTTTAATCCATTATGTGAAAAATTATAATTAATCCTTAACTAATGCTTCAAAATTGAGATAACTGACTTTTTGATACAAATAAATATTAAAATAATGTCATTCACCTGAAGATTGTAATTCAAATGTGAATATCATGCAAACGTTACAGTGTTTCATTTATTCTATAGAACCATCTGTTTTCTATGGATTTAGGTCCCATTCCTCTTGTAATCTTGCTTTCACGGACTCGAGAAAAGTGCGAAGAGTAAGCGAGACCTTAAGTTTCTAAAATTGATCGGATATAAAAGTCCAAAATGATAAATTTTGAGACTCCTTATTGGTTAGACATTTTGCCTATGAAGGATGGAATCTTCCTCAAAATCCAGGTTTGGATCATTTGAAGCCATGTGATAGTGTCGAATCCTTTTGGAGACTCCATGGTCAATTTGTTCCACAAGGCACAAATACTGGCAAAAAATTTCCTCTCGTGTTTGTGCCCTTGACGTCTCGTTACAATTTTGACGTTTCGTTACAATTTTGACGTCTCGTTACAATCTTACACTCGGCTGAACCCTAGGAACTTCAAAATCGATCATTCTGATGATTCACAACTTACTGAATGTCAAATTTCTTCTCATCTGTTAACACCAAGTTAGAGAGTTTTCCTTTAGATTCTCATTCAGGATGTGACAACTTCTTTCAGCTGTCATTCTGTCATGATGGTGAGAATAAGCTAATGTCTTTTCATCCATTTTACAATGGTTTGTTTTCAGATCTTCTTTTAGCACTCGATATATTGAAGTGTTGCTAATACCGGCATCTGCAGCCTGTTTACGATGATATTGACGTGGATTTCGGCGCAACTTTTTCCTCATGTTTTTGATATGGTTTTTTCTAGTTCGTACGCTTCGTTTAGAGCCTCGTCCTTGTTTAACGGAGGTTCAACCAGTTTCCTTGAACTTTTTAACCCTTTTCCAGACAGCTGAACGATTCATTATCAACTTCTTTGCAAATGATGAATTAGTCTCGCCTTATTTTTGGAGTTTGGTCACTATATTTCGATCTATAGCTTTGGTGCAGAATATGAATTTATTATGTGGATACTTGAAATAGGAAGATTATGACACTAACTTCAAGATAATCTATGAATTATAGAATCAAACATCGATTATTTATTTGATTTAAATATGAAACACCGAGTACTAACTATTAATAATACAGTTAATTATAATAATAAGGATTATGAACATTGTTTGAGTGGCCCAATAATTTATCAACATCAAAGCTAATTTCAATCCATGTGTGATTGGTTGTGGAAATATCGGTCGATTGTAGACGAATTACCTAATATATTCCAGCAGAATAATTTTACATCAATATTACACTGACTACAGTATTTATTATGCCCTTTTTATCATTTAACAGACTACAAATTAAAGTAAAGGAACTTTAGAGCATTAGAGTTGTTCCACTCGGTGATATCCTGGGCTGAGTTTTCTCTTGGCTTTTACTTGCGAGACATAATTCACCTGGAAAGTGAAGCCTCCAGCAAGGTGTGCCTAAAATATTCAAACTATTTATGAGTGCTCTTAACACAGGCTATTATTTTAGCCATTGAAGTCTGTGTATGAAACCTATTGGAAGCTTTGACTTCTACTCCAATATCAGACTTGAGTTATGGTCTAATAACTGGAAAGGCGAGGCTAGAACACTTTCAAAGATCCGAAGGCAAGAAAAGACTCTGGATACAAAGAAACATGGAACATTTCAGTAGAGTTTTGCATCCTTGAATCTTAGTACTTTAATATAAAAATAATAGCTACAACCTAAAATTATATGTTCATTTGATAGGAAACGGTATTTCATGATATAAATTATTTATCATTTAAGTTCAATTTTATTCAGATTTTCTTTTCTATTTAATATTGTGTCAAAATCTGTTAAACATAAGGCGGAGCATTTTTGATCAACCAATACACTTACAGCACTCTTATTAAACCCACAGTAATAACCATTGCCGTTAACCGTGAAATTTCCTCCAGTTTAACGACTAGAGTTCGCCTCACAAATAATAACGATACAGCTTACTTGCAATAAGTGCCTCTATTCGCTACAAGTGCTAATACCAAGTGCAAGTGGCTAAGTACGAGCCAGTGTGGTTGCCAATCATTTGTCCTGAGTCAATAAGACATTGGCTTGATGGCCTCATTTGCTCTGAAATTAGGACAAAACTAAGGTGTTTATTGGCTCTAATTCGCACTGAAGCTCCAATGAAAAGTTGTGAAAATGAACGCCCTTTTAGTGGGTCGAGTGGAGTCACTTTAGATTGGATTGCAGAGGGGAGAAGGTATCAAGGATACAAAGCGGGGAGAGGAGCAGGTATCTAGGATAACCTAATCAATGACACCAACTTAATTAGGAATCTCTGACGCTTCAATTAAGTTTTATAGATTTCAAGGGATTCATATCTTTGATTGAATAGATCCATTTATAAAGTTTTGCATTATTTGCTTTATTTGCTGAAGATTAAGAAAGTATCTTGAATTTTAATAGTAATAATAAAATATCGAATATCTTGAAACTTTCGAAAAGAGAGCAGCTTGATCTTGGATGTACAATTATTTTTAAATTATGTGTAATTTTTGTAATTTTAGTTAAATCTGATTTTACTTCATTAATCAGGTTCTAAGAAATTATTGGATTATTACCTTCGCAATCTTGCGGAAGGTTAAATTTTCATCGGAATTTATTTATTACCTTCGCAATCTTGCAGAAGGTTAAATTTTCATCGGAATTTATTTATTTATCATCTTGTTATTCGCTTAAATTTGGTGAAACGATTGGTCCATGTCCAGTGACCTGCTGCTAACATTTTGGGAGCAACCCGGTCAAAGGTCAAGGTCATGGTCGTAATTATAACTCAAAAAGCATTGAACCATATTGCATGAAACTTGGTGGGACGATTGGTCGACATACAGGAACCATTTTGTTAGATTTTGGGAGAGATCGGGTTAAAGGTCAAAGATCAAGGTCAATGCCATCTGTAACTCAATAACTCCAATAGTATTCAACCAAATTGTCTGAAATTTGATGGGACGATTGATTAATGTCCAGGAACGATCTGGTAGAATTTTGGAAGCGATCTGGTCTAAGGTCAAGGTCATTTATAACTCAATAACTCAAAAAGTATTGTACCATATTGCATGAAACTTGGTGGGACGATTGTTTATTATCCAGTTAGCAACTTCTCAAATTTTGGGAAAGAATGGACTAAACGGAGGTGAAGGTATGCGCTCTAGTTATTCTTTTAATGACTTTTCTTCTGAACAAATGAGCCTAAGAAACTTTAATTTATCAACAATTGTATGGAATGGCAAAATATGAGGGAAATGATATAAAAAGAATAAAAATTGTATAATTATATTGTATAAATAGAGTTCGTAAACTTGGCTGGGGACTGTTGTTGAAGAAGAATGGTGGCAGTGTAAGAGACTCCAGAATATTAAAGGGAAAATGAGTAAGCGGATGCTGGCTGACGGCCGGTACATACCACCAGCTACACAAGAGGCAATGTTCACTGTCAGTCACACAACACCCGATCAACTCATGCTAAACAGAGAATTGGCATGAGGCAGTGAAACAGAAAAGGGAGGAAATGTGTATATAACTAACAAAAAAAACTATTTTGAAATAATTTCCAGTTTTCGTTCACAAGTCAGTTTTGAAGCCAAACTTTAATAGCACAGAATAACAAAATAATTGTAATTGTTTAGACTTTAGAGTTACACAAAATTATACTGAAATAGTAATTGTAATCTTTATCATAATTGATTTTTTTTATCGTAATTGCAATCTTTCATCGTAATTCTAATATACAAATATTATGATAAGTTGTTAAAATTTGATGAGGAATTTTTTTACTGAACTTCATTTAAAGTGAACGAGAAAAGATGACACACCCGATTACTCCCAAATATGCCATCCTCCGCTGCCATCTCTCACACGTCTTCTACTTCGAAGTCATCCAAACATGATTGCGTAAATTTTGTAGATTTGAGATTTTACTTCCCTTATGTCCTCATAACTCCAGTCGTCCGAGGATTCGACCACAGTGATCTACTACATATCCTTGCCATGATCACACTGTGAGACTATGGATTCTCATACTATTCCATTTTGAAGAGTTAGTAAAGGAGTGCGGAACATAACTGACTGGCATGCGTATCACCACCCAGCACATTATTTTTGAACAAAGTCTCTCAAAATTTACCAGCATGAAAAAATCTCTGGATCTGGTTCACATGCAAGATTTATTAGAATATATGATCATGATTTATTTTAATATCAAAATGATAGGATTGATATATTATTTTATAAATTGGACTTCAGATTGATTATATTTGATTTCAGTAAAGATATTGTGTCTTTCTGATGATATTAATTTTTACAAACGTCTATTATCCTGAATATAATTTTTGTACAACGATGAAATAATCAAATTTCTTTTTCCCATAGGAATATTCGATGTAATAAATCTCAAAAAGGTTTACATTCATCATACAACATGTATCATGCTGAATGTATTACTGCAGCTGGAACTAAATAAAACTTATTTTTATATAATTGCTTGTTAAAGCAGTAGAACTTTAACAATCAATAAGATAATTGGATAATATCTTATTTGCAATATTGATATAATGCTTAAACATAATATAAGAACAATATTCGTTAGCTGGATATGGTCCACTGCTCTCACGGCAGATATTCCATTACTGGGACTTACTTTCAAGAGATTGAGTCTTAGGTGAATTTTTCACCTCCAGATTGCCTGCTGGTTCTTCAGTTTATTTTGAACCTTAAAAACTGCTGGCGTGGGCATTTTAAACTGCGGATTAGATTGGATTGCTCCTTATTGTTTGGGGTCGTTTGGGAGAGATTGGAAAGGTGATACTACCTATATTGATTAGGCCATCAATATTTGGGTATGAGAACCTAGGAAAAGGGTATAGGTGATTTTGTGCAATGCCTGTACTGTAATTCAGTTGAGGATACACTATATATATTCACCACATATATGTGTTTTAGATACAGTTAATCACCCACTACAGATTATGTTAGTAAATTTCGAATAATTACAACATATTAGAAGAAGAATATTTACAAAGAGGTACAGAAATGAAATTGGTAAATAGATAGTGAAGACTTACGAGCGAAGAAAAGGACCCACAAATATAAAGATGTACTGAATTAAATACACGTGGCATCTTTTCAGTATATTAATCTTGTCATATCTAATTTGGCGGCAACAAGAGCAACAGCGACAAGAGCAAGATATTTAATTATCTCCCGAATGATAGGCATCAGGACATGTCTGGGACAGGTTTGTGAAAAGAGGAATTGATTAGGGACTCCTTAGGGAGGCTGCAGGATATATTATCGTGATTCTGTATGAAGATACACTGAGGACGGTAAGAATTATTAGGACACCCTTGCTAAAAATAGCAGGTCTGTATTGTGGTAAATCGTGAGACTTACTTCTGATAGATAAATTGGAAAATTATTTGATTTGTAAATACATTTCTGATTGTTAAAAGAAGAACTTTAATATTTTGCATTTTGGTTGGATTTATTTATTATGCAGCAATTTTATTAATTTCTACCAATAGCCAATATTGACCATTCCTGGTAATGTTACTTAGATCCGACCACAAATTTTGGTTATATATCAGAAATATAAACTGCAAGATTACACTAACGCACTATCGGAAAATGATCATAACAATAAGCCATCAGAATTGGTTGTCTATTTTATAAAGTGGTGGCAGCGGTGGGATTAAAGGAAAGAAATTTACAAAAATTATCATACCAGAATAATAGTCGAACTTCTAAAATTCTTGAGGGCAATTTAGAAAAATGTGCAGACTGTTGGCGCACTTTGGCAAGATAGCTGAAGATATCCTAAGGTTTTGGTATGTTAATTTCAATGGCAAGGAAGTGCGTGAGGGTATCTTGATAAAGGCATCACAAAAGCATGAGGCCGCAGAGACGATACTCAGACATAGCCAACACTTGTATTATCGGGGAGAATAAGAGAGCCATTCTGAACTTACAGCGCCCTCTATCGACTGAATAGAGAGCCCGAGTTCTCTCTGAATCCTTATTGGTTGCTGTGATTCTTTTTATTATAATGCATATGCCTTCTCTTTGGTTTGCTCTGGTAATTTTTATTCAATATATTTGTATATATCTAACACTCATTCTGAATTTGAACGGAGAATCTGAAATATTTAGAGTAAGAGTTTTGCACAGAATATTCGACCCCCCTCCCTATTGGAGGGGTGTGGATGGGGTGGAGAGAGGGGTTAGCAAGAGCTGCAGCATTTCGATTCGTTCAGTCAGGTGAATGATGTTGTTGGGTGAGGGTTGTTGGTACGTTGCTGCTCGGAATCGATACAGTGCGACGCTCTCGGAAAATAAACTTATCGGAGTCAAATGTTCGGCGGTTGAAGTTTTTGTTTAACATTTCTAACTTTTAGTACTACCAGTGAATTGAGTTGTGACATGTGTGTTTCCTTACCTTTACAGAAGGTTATTTATTTAGTAATTCCACTGATTAGACATATTTAGATGAGCGTTCCACTGATTTATTGCAACTAATCATATCTTATAATTTTCATTAGCTAATAGGTTTGCATTGTTTTAAGCAACGATTCGCTTATTATATTTCTACATAAATTATTCATTAATTAATTGATTCGGTAGAACAGACATTTCTTAATTTTAATCAATTAAAAAAATTACTTCAGTTAATTATATTTTAACTAAGAAATCGCAAATTAATCCATTAATTATCATGATTTTAATAACGTGGCAACTTGGCAAGTGTTTTATTTATGTTTTATTATATTAAAAGTAAGGTACCTGTGACTTGATGGAAAAAGTGACTATAAAGTGTATAATAAAGCTTACAGTGTATGATGTGATTTATGAAAATAGTTATGAAAGTAAATCAAATCATTAAAAAATAATGTTAATTTCTATTTAAACAATATTATGACGTGAAAATAGAGTAAATGACGTGAAATGAAAAGTAAAGTAAATGACGTGAAATGAAAATAAAGAAAATGACGTGAAATGAAAATAAAGTAAATGACGTGAAATGAAAATAAAGTAAATGACGTGAAAGAAAGTAAAGTGAATGACGTGAAATGAAAGTAAAGTAAATGACGTGAAATAAAGATAAAGTAAATGACGTGAAATGAAAATATAGTATATGACGTGAAATGAAAGTAAAGTAAATGACGTGAAATGAAAATAAAGTAAATGACGTGAAATGAAAGAAAAGTAAATGACGTGAAATGAAAGTAAAGTAAATGACGTGAAATAAAAATAAAGTAAATGACGTGAAATGAAAATAAAGTAAATGACGTGAAATGAAAGTAAAGTAAATGACGTGAAATGAAAATAAAGTAAATGACGTGAAATGAAAATAAAGTAAATGACGTGAAATAAAAATAAAGTAAATGACGTGAAATGAAAGAAAAGTAAATGACGTGAAATGAAAATAAAGTAAATGACGTGAAATGAAAATAAAGTAAATGACGTGAAATGAAAGAAAAGTAAATGACGTGAAATGAAAGTAAAGTAAATGACGTGAAATAAAAATAAAGTAAATGACGTGAAATGAAAATAAAGTAAATGACGTGAAATGAAAGTAAAGTAAATGACGTGAAATAAAAATAAAGTAAATGACGTGAAATGAAAATAAAGTAAATGACGTGAAATGAAAATAAAGTAAATGACGTGAAATGAAAATAAAGTAAATGACGTGAAATAAAAGAAAAGTATATGGCGTGAAATGAAAGTAAAATAAATGACGTGATATGAAAGTAAAGTAAATGACGTGAAATGAAAATAAAGTAAATGACGTGAAATGAAAATAAAATAAATGACGTCAAATGAAAATAAATAAAATGGTGTGAAATGAAAATAAAGAAAATGACGTGAAATGAAAGTAAAATAAATGACGTGAAATGGAAATAAAGTAAATGACGTGAAATGAAAATAAAGAAAATGACGTGAAATGAAAATAAAGTAAATGACGGGAAATGAAAATGAAATAAATGATGTGAATGAAAATGAAATCATGAAACAACTTTATTGATAGAAAGAATAGTACAAAGTAGAATTCTTAATCAAGTCCATATATAAATTCGTATGAAAGCAGTACCTCCTTTCATGAGTAAAAACCAGAATGAAAAAATGAAAAATGAAAATACAAAACTAATAGTAATTAAAAATTTAGTTAATAAGTAAAGATAATTACAATGCAAAAATGATACACTATGTTATTGTTAATAAGATACAAGAATGACTAAGTAGAAATTACTTAAGAGCCATATTGAAGAGTGTGGGTGATTGAGAATTTATAATATTAGTAGTGAGGCTGCGCCCCAATTGGGGGCCAGGAAAACTTACACAATGTCTACTCAATGTGAGTCTGGAGTAACTAGCTACAGGTTCATTAGTTCGACGAGTTAAATAGGGATGTGGAACAGTATTAAATGGAGATAAGTTATAATACA
Organism: Caprella mutica; assembly: GCA_947561585.1. Taxonomy (NCBI): domain Eukaryota; kingdom Metazoa; phylum Arthropoda; class Malacostraca; order Amphipoda; family Caprellidae; genus Caprella; species Caprella mutica. Next base: position 156,877 of record CANNZV010001750.1, on the reverse strand, counting down.
TATATATTGCCAAGAAGTATCTAAGTATCTATGCTCATTGAGGTGATTCAAAATTGAGGAAAAAATAGTTTTTTAATACTATTTAAATTTCAAGTCAAAATGCCAAAATCAGACGTGTCGCCCGAGAGTTGAACATTTCAAGATTTCCATACAATCAATGAGATACATGAAATGTTAAGTAAATTATTTTAGTGGGAGTTTCCTCTATAGGCCTAGCATACCAATTACTTTATAATGTAACAATATCAAATTTACATTATAACTCTAAGAAGCTGATCACCTCCACATCCAAATAGTGGATGTCACCTCCACATCCACATATCACCTCCACATCCACATATTACCTCCACATCCACATATCACCTCCACATCCACACCTCCACATCCAACAAATCAACTATCCCATGTGGCAACCGTAGGTACTACATATCACATACACCTAAATATTTGGGTAAAATAATGCATAACATCAGTTTTCTCCATTAATGTGCTTTAACTTTAAGCATTAGAGACTTACAATTTTGAAGAAATCAACATCTTTTGAAAAATATGAAAATTTCAAAGTTCGGGCGACACCTCAAAAATGATTTTTTTTCTTTACTAAAATTTTGTATGTAGACAATTTAAACTTAGATATAAAAATTTCGTGGAATTTAAAATAGTCATATTTTTGAATCACCCTAATGCACATCACAAACATTGAGTACATTTTACAAGTGCACCTTGCGGTAAGAAGCAACTCTCACTATAAATAATTCCAACACCCTTAGACAGCAATGAAGTGTGAATTTTATTTTGTTATCAACATCTAGCCCCACAAATATAGTACTCTCACAAAATTCAACCATTTCGTCACCAACAATTGTATCGAGTTCAACCTGATGAACCTGTACACGATTAGAGAAAAAGGCAACAATGGTCTTACGTTCATTTAAAGCTAATCTATTTGGAAATGTTCATGTACAAAATTTATCAAGACCAACATAATTTACTCAATCAAATCAACAATATTGGTACCAGAAACTTCAGAGTGGTATAAACTGCAGGAAGCGTTGCTATAAGATTATGAGAGACATGAAAAAGTTCATTGACAAATAACAAGTATAAAATAGAGCCTAAAACACTTCCTTGTGCCACCCCACTAGTAAGTACTGCTTCATCAGAAATAGAAAAGCTCATTTTAATACACTGACTGCGACCCGTCAAGTAAGACACAAATCAGTTGTTTGAAACACCACGAACACCATACATTTCTAGCTTGGACAAGAGTATATCATGCTAGACGGTATCGAATGCTTTACTAAAATCAACGAAAACACATCAAGTGATTCATATTAGATATAATTGATATAATCCAGTGGTGCATCAACAGTTACCAGACCCCTTAGAAATTCATACTGATTGGTTGTGGGAATTGTGGAATTATCAAAAAAAAAAATCAAAAGTGTATTAACAATTCATTTCTCCATTACCATACCAAATGGTATGAGAGAGACTGGATGATAGTTATCAACAATAGAAGGGTCTCCTTTTTATGAATAGGTACAACAATTAGTGTCTTCCTAAAACTGCTCGGAAACACACCACTCGATGAAAAGGTACTCCCAATTTTGGTGAGATTCACACCCACCAATCTACAAACCAATTTCAATGCTGCCACCGATATAGAATAAAAATCATATATTTATCTTTCAAATGTTTATTAATAGAAATACACTCTGAACTGGACATGGATATAAATAAATAGATGACACAAGACATATGGTTAACTTGTCTTAGAGGCGATTCATTTACAAATGGGATAGAGCTATCAGTTTTATAGGTATTAAGAAGGCCAGAAAAAGCCAGATCACAGTCACTATAACTGATGTCACTGATACGAAATTATTGGTTGCTCAGCTACCTAAAATCTTTTTAATATTCTTCCAAGTTTTGCCGATGTCGTTATAAATAAATGACGTGAAATGAAAATAAAGTGAATATTTTGAAATGATGTGAAATGAAAATAAAGTAAATGATGTGAAATGAAAATAAAGTAAATGACGTGAAATGAAAATAAAGTAAATGATGTGAAATGAAAATAAAGAAAATGACGTGAAATGAAAATAAAGTAAATGATGTGAAATGAAAATAAAGAAAATGACGTGAAATGAAAATAAAGTAAATTTCGTGAAATGAAAATAAAGTAAATGACGTGAATGAAAATAAAGTATATGACGTGAAATGAAAATAAAGTGAATGACGTGAATGAAAATAAAGTATATGACGTGAAATGAAAATAAAGTTAATGACGGGAAATGAAAATAAAGTAAATGACGTGAAATGAGAAATCTAAGTAGTAATGATATCTAAGTAGTAATGATATTTAAGTAGTAATGATATCTAAGTAGTAGTGGTATCTGAGTAGTAATGATATCTAAGTAGTAATGATATCCAAGTAGTAATGATATATAAGTAGTAATGATATCTAAGTAGTAATGATATCTAAGTAGTAATAATATCTAAGTAGTAATGATATCTAAGTAGTAATGGTATCTAAGTAGCCATTAGTTCTTTCTCCATATCATTCAGGTGTCACACTACATTTCAAATCACAGTTTCTCGTGACTCAGAAGTTACGCACTGAAAATAAAATCCATTCTAATGATTGATGGATTTGACACAAACTATTTTAATTGTGCTAAAGTGTATTTAATGCTTTAATTCGGTTTGATACTTTCCACTTAGTTTAATTAAATTCAATGCTATTTTACTCAGTTGAATTTAATTTATTTTCCAAACATTTCTTCCTAAAGTGGGGAGAAGTGTTCATAATAAATATAGAAACTTTCCAATAAATTAATACTTTCGTCAAGATGTTAATTTTTAGTTTTACTATTATTTTTAATGCAATTTTAGTTCACTATTTAATTCATTATAAAATTATCCAATATCGATTGTGTTAAAATAACTGAAAAATGTGTTTATTAATAATAGAAAACGTGTTATTATTATAACAACCATTGAAATATTGCATTAATGATCGCATCGAGAAACAATGAGACTCTATTTATTAACCGAAATCAATCACTATTGATATATAATTATACCACCTCATTTATCATTATTGACTACTCTGTACTTTTTCAAACCTAGAAAGCTGTTATTATAAATTATAGGGTGAATATTTGGGATTTTAAATACAATAAATGCATTTAGTTATGCTTATTTTAAATTATTTGGGATATTATTTTACTTGCCTCAGTATTTGTATTTTCATTATTGTAAAAGTACTAATTTATTGAAACCTACAGCACTGCAGTGAATGCAGTTAGTGAACTAACGCATTAGTTAATAGTTACTATCACCAAGGGACATTGCACTATCACATGGGATCCGGAGAATTGATCGAAAGCAATTGATCGAACGGAAAATTGATCGAATGGAAAATTGATCGCACAACAATAGACGAATGGAAAATTGATCGAATGGAAAATTGATCGCACAACAATAGATCGATCGCAATTGAAAATAGATCGATTTACACTAATTGACGATGATAACTAAACTATATGGATCACCAGAGAAACTTACTTGTAATATACATTATGGGCCACAAAAATGTTTCCGCTTTTTCAAATACTTGTAAATCGTTAGCCAATTAGCGAAAAAACTGTATCTTGGTCTCTTTTTCTCCGCCTCTTATTGTACTATTAACAGATAAAAACAATTTTGAACTGATGGATATAGTTTAAGAACAGGTAAACAAAGAGTGAAGGTGATTATTTCTGTCATTGTGCGAAGGTTATTCTTAGAGCTAACTCTGAGATTTTACTTTCTAAATGCAATGAATAAAAAGAAAAAAAAGTACAATGGTAGACATTTTAATACAGGGTGCTTACACTTCTTCCTTGTAAACTATTTGGAAATCGAACAACTTCAGTGATATTTTTGATCTCATTGAAGTTTTAACTATGAATATTCGTTCTTCGCTTGTTCATTGCTTGGTTAAGGCCCGCTTCACACTTGCATTTTCAACAGCGCGGAAAAAAAATCTCTTCTTAAAATGTGTTCACACACGCGTTTTTTTATCGCTGAAGTAGAAATGCAATGTGTTTTTTTCCATCAGCCACATAAAAAACGCAATTGTAAACACATTTTAAGAAGAGCTTTCTTTCTGCACTGTTAAGAAAGTTAAAAAATTATTTAATTTATTTAGTGTAGGTTTAACGTTTGCTTCGGAAACTAAAGCCATGTCACTGAGGTCAAAAGGGACTGGAAGATGCAGTCAGAAAGGAAAGTGGCTCCATGAACAAAGTCACCTGGCACGTCAGAGACAATATTCATGGATGCTGAAAAGCTACTCCGTGAATGCACTTACCAAGGCATGTGACGAAAAACGACACAAGCACCAGTGGCTGCATTCATGGATGGATGAGGAAAATGAAGAGGTGATAGTAAATGAAACCTACGAGTCTACCTAACACAAATATTTTATATCTCGTTTAAAAATAACTTGCATTTAAAATCCTTGTCATTAAAAACTCCAGTTACTAATGACGAATGTTTGTGAAAACACATTCAAATAGGCAAAGCAACATTTAAGACGAAATATAAAAGATGCTCACTCTACAAAAGCAAAAACAAAAGAGTCATATTAAATGTGGAGAAGGTTGTTGATTAAAAACTGCGTGGGAAGACAATGGAAATGATAGATAAGTACTTATAAAAACAATCTATAAAGATATATTAAGTATCAAATAATGTAAAGTACTAGAATTGAAAATAATCTGTAAGTTTTGTTTTGTTGTATATACGTATTTATACTACATTTGTGTTTACTAGCTGATCTCTTCGATCTTACTTCCTTTCGATCAATTGTTGTGAGATCAATTTTCCGTTCGACTAATTTTCCCTTCGTTCTATTATTCGGTCGATCAATTGCTTTCGATAAATTTTCCTAGACCACAATCACATTAGTTAATACTTATTATTCCCTTCTTAACAGTATACTATCATATTAATTAATACTTATTATTCCCTTCTTAACAGTATACTATCATATTAATTAATAGTTACTATTCCCTTCTTAACAGTATACTATCATATTAGTTGATAGTTACTATTACTACTTATATATTATTATCACATATCAGTAGAATAGAAGAATCACTTCACATTCTTTATTCCTGTTCAATTTAATTACTCTATTCCCACATATCAAAGTAATATTCCACTATACTATAATCATGTAAATTTTTCGATAATTAGCAATCTACTTTATTGTGATGCAATTTTCTGTCTCAGCGACGCATCGAATGAGTAATGATATATTGTAATTATATTATACTAATGATATTATAATATTCAATTCTATGATAACAAACCATTATTCCAATTAGCAATATAGGAAAGAAAAACCTTAGTATGATTTCTAATAGATTCTTTAGTAATAAATATCATTTTTATCACTCTCATTTGATGTATGCAATTGTTATATTCAAAATAAAGGTGTAAGATACGATTTGCAATAGATATATTTTTATCATTACCGTTTATTTAGGAACAGACTGACTACCTTGGTTTTATTTGTTGCACTACTTGTTTATAAAAGAATATATATCTATAGTGTTTTTCAGCATCAAGTACGACTTACTTAAAAAAAATGATCCCAAAACCTATTTACTTACATCCGTTTTTTCTTGAAACTTTTAGATTGAATTATTTTTATAATAATAATACATATTCTATTACCTATTACTATTCTCTTTATTCACTTAGGCACTAGTACTGTTTTCTTTATTCACTTAGGCACTAGTACTGTTTTCTTTATTCACTTAGGCACTAGTAATGTTTTCTTTATTCACTTAGGCACTAGTACTGTTTTCTTTATTCACTTAGGCACTAGTACTGTTTTCTTTATTCACTTAGGCACTAGTACTGTTTTCTTTATTCACTTAGGCACTAGTTCTGTTTTCTTTATTCACTTAGGCACTAGTACTGTTTTCTTTATTCACTTAGGCACTAGTACTGTTTTCTTTATTCACTTAGGCACTAGTACTGTTTTCTTTATTCACTTAGGCACTAGTACTGTTTTCTTTATTCACTTAGGCACTAGTACTGTTTTCTTTATTCACTTAGGCACTAGTTCTGTTTTCTTTATTCACTTAGGCACTAGTACTGTTTTCTTTATTCACTTAGGCACTAGTACTGTTTTCTTTATTCACTTAGGCACTAGTACTGTTTTCTTTATTCACTTAGGCACTAGTACTGTTTTCTTTATTCACTTAGGCACTAGTACTGTTTTCTTTATTCACTTAGGCACTAGTTCTGTTTTCTTTATTTACTTAGGCACTGATAGTGTTTTCTTTATTTACTTAGGCACTAGTACTGTTTTCTTTATTCACTTAGGCACTAGTACTGTTTTCTTTATTCACTTAGGCACTAGTACTGTTTTCTTTATTCACTTAGGCACTAGTACTGTTTTCTTTATTCACTTAGGCACTAGTTCTGTTTTCTTTATTCACTTAGGCACTAGTTCTGTTTTCTTTATTCACTTAGGCACTAGTACTGTTTTCTTCATTCACTTAGGCACTAGTACTGTTTTCTTTATTCACTTAGGCACTAGTACTGTTTTCTTTATTCACTTAGGCACTAGTACTGTTTTCTTTATTCACTTAGGCACTAGTTCTGTTTTCTTTATTCACTTAGGCACTAGTACTGTTTTCTTTATTCACTTAGGCACTAGTTCTGTTTTCTTTATTCACTTAGGCACTTGTACTGTTTTCTTTATTCACTTAGGCACTAGTACTGTTTTCTTTATTCACTTAGGCACTAGTACTGTTTTCTTTATTCACTTAGGCACTAGTACTGTTTTCTTTATTCACTTAGGCACTAGTACTGTTTTCTTTATTCACTTAGGCACTAGTACTGTTTTCTTTATTCACTTAGGCACTAGTTCTGTTTTCTTTATTCACTTAGGCACTAGTACTGTTTTCTTTATTCACTTAGGCACTAGTTCTGTTTTCTTTATTCACTTAGGCACTAGTACTGTTTTCTTTATTCACTTAGGCACTAGTTCTGTTTTCTTTATTCACTTAGGCTCTAGTTCTGTTTTCTTTATTCACTTAGGCACTAGTACTGTTTTCTTTATTCACTTAGGCACTAGTACTGTTTTCTTTATTCACTTAGGCACTAGTACTGTTTTATTTATTCACTTAGGCACTAGTTCTGTTTTCTTTATTCACTTAGGCACTAGTACTGTTTTCTTTATTCACTTAGGCACTAGTTCTGTTTTCATTATTCACTTAGGCACTAGTTCTGTTTTCTTTATTCACTTAAGCACTAGTACTGTTTTCTTTATTCACTTAGGCACTAGTACTGTTCTCTTTATTCACTTAGGCACTAGTACTGTTTTCTTTATTCACTTAGGCACTAGTACTGTTTTCTTTATTCACTTAGGCACTAGTTCTGTTTTCTTTATTCACTAAGGCACTAGTTCTGTTTTCTTTATTCACTTAGGCACTAGTACTGTTTTCTTTATTCACTTAGGCACTAGTACTGTTTTCTTTATTCACTTAGGCACTAGTACTGTTTTCTTTATTCACTTAGGCACTAGTACTGTTTTCTTTATTCACTTAGGCACTAGTACTGTTTTCTTTATTCACTTAGGCACTAGTACTGTATTCTTTATTCACTTAGGCACTAGTACTGTTTTCTTTATTCACTTAGGCACTAGTACTGTTTTCTTTATTCATTTAGGCACTAGTACTGTTTTCTTTATTCACTTAGGCACTAGTACTGTTTTCTTTATTCACTTAGGCACTAGTACTGTTTTCTTTATTCACTTAGGCACTAGTTCTGTTTTCTTTATTTACTTAGGTACTGATAGTGTTTTCTTTATTTACTTAGGCACTAGTACTGTTTTCTTTATTCACTTAGGCACTAGTACTGTTTTCTTTATTCACTTAGGCACTAGTACTGTTTTCTTTATTCACTTAGGCACTAGTACTGTTTTCTTTATTCACTTAGGCACTAGTTCTGTTTTCTTTATTCATTTAGGCACTAGTTCTGTTTTCTTTATTCACTTAGGCACTAGTACTGTTTTCTTTATTCACTTAGGCACTAGTACTGTTTTCTTTATTCACTTAGGCACTAGTACTGTTTTCTTTATTCACTTAGGCACTAGTACTGTTTTCTTTATTCACTTAGGCACTAGTACTGTTTTCTTTATTCACTTAGGCACTAGTACTGTTTTCTTTATTCACTTAGGCACTAGTTCTGTTTTCTTTATCCACTTAGGCACTAGTACTGTTTTCTTTATTCACTTAGGCACTAGTTCTGTTTTCTTTATTCACTTAGGCACTATTACTTTGTTCTTTATTCACTTAGGCACTAGTACTGTTTTCTTTATTCACTTAGGCACTAGTACTGTTTTCTTTATTCACTTAGGCACTAGTACTGTTTTTTTATTCACTTAGGCACTAGTACTGTTTTCTTTATTCAATTAGGCACTAGTTCTGTTCTCTTTATTCACTTAGGCACTAGTACTGTTTTCTTTATTCACTTAGGCACTAGTACTGTTTTCTTTATTCACTTAGGCACTAGTACTGTTTTCTTTATTCACTTAGGCACTAGTTCTGTTTTCTTTATTCACTTAGGCACTAGTTCTGTTTTCTTTATTCACTTAGGCACTAGTACTGTTTTCTTTATTCACTTAGGCACTAGTACTGTTTTCTTTATTTACTTAGGCACTAGTACTGTTTTCTTTATTCACTTAGGCACTAGTTCTGTTTTCTTTATTTACTTAGGCACTAGTACTGTTTTCTTTATTCACTTAGGCACTAGTACTGTTTTCTTTATTCACTTAGGCACTAGTACTGTTTTCTTTATTCACTTAGGCACTAGTACTGTTTTCTTTATTCACTTAGGCACTAGTTCTGTTTTCTTTATTTACTTAGGTACTGATAGTGTTTTCTTTATTCACTTAGGCACTAGTACTGTTTTCTTTATTCACTTAGGCACTAGTACTGTTTTCTTTATTCACTTAGGCACTAGTACTGTTTTCTTTATTCACTTAGGCACTAGTACTGTTTTCTTTATTCACTTAGGCACTAGTTCTGTTTTCTTTATTCATTTAGGCACTAGTTCTGTTTTCTTTATTCACTTAGGCACTAGTACTGTTTTCTTTATTCACTTAGGCACTAGTACTGTTTTCTTTATTCACTTAGGTACTAGTACTGTTTTCTTTATTCACTTAGGCACTAGTACTGTTTTCTTTATTCACTTAGGCACTAGTACTGTTTTCTTTATTCACTTAGGCACTAGTACTGTTTTCTTTATTCACTTAGGCACTAGTTCTGTTTTCTTTATTCACTTAGGCACTAGTACTGTTTTCTTTATTCACTTAGGCACTAGTTCTGTTTTCTTTATTCACTTAGGCACTATTACTTTGTTCTTTATTCACTTAGGCACTAGTACTGTTTTCTTTATTCACTTAGGCACTAGTACTGTTTTCTTTATTCACTTAGGCACTAGTACTGTTTTTTTATTCACTTAGGCACTAGTACTGTTTTCTTTATTCACTTAGGCACTAGTTCTGTTTTCTTTATTCACTTAGGCACTAGTACTGTTTTCTTTATTCACTTAGGCACTAGTACTGTTTTCTTTATTCACTTAGGCACTAGTACTGTTTTCTTTATTCACTTAGGCACTAGTTCTGTTTTCTTTATTCACTTAGGCACTAGTTCTGTTTTCTTTATTCACTTAGGCACTAGTACTGTTTTCTTTATTCACTTAGGCACTAGTACTGTTTTCTTTATTTACTTAGGCACTAGTACTGTTTTCTTTATTCACTTAGGCACTAGTACTGTTTTCTTTATTCACTTAGGCACTAGTTCTGTTTTCTTTATTCACTTAGGCACTAGTTCTGTTTTCTTTATTCACTTAGGCACTAGTTCTGTTTTCTTTATTTACTTAGGCACTGATAGTGTTTTCTTTATTCACTTAGGCACTAGTACTGTTTTCTTTATTTACTTAGGCACTAGTACTGTTTTCTTTATTCACTTAGGCACTAGTACTGTTTTCTTTATTCACTTAGGCACTAGTTCTGTTTTCTTTATTCACTTAGGCACTAGTTCTGTTTTCTTTATTCACTTAGGCACTAGTTCTGTTTTCTTTATTTACTTAGGCACTGATAGTGTTTTCTTTATTCACTTAGGCACTAGTACTGTTTTCTTTATTCACTTAGGCACTAGTACTGTTTTCTTTATTCACTTAGGCACTAGTACTGTTTTCTTTATTCACTTAGGCACTAGTTCTGTTTTCTTTATTCACTTAGGCACTAGTTCTGTTTTCTCTATTCACTTAGGCACTAGTACTGTTTTCTTTATTCACTTAGGCACTAGTACTGTTTTCTTTATTTACTTAGGCACTAGTACTGTTTTCTTTATTCACTTAGGCACTAGTACTGTTTTCTTTATTCACTTAGGCACTAGTTCTGTTTTCTTTATTCACTTAGGCACTAGTTCTGTTTTCTTTATTCACTTAGGCACTAGTTCTGTTTTCTTTATTTACTTAGGCACTGATAGTGTTTTCTTTATTCACTTAGGCACTAGTACTGTTTTCTTTATTTACTTAGGCACTAGTACTGTTTTCTTTATTCACTTAGGCACTAGTACTGTTTTCTTTATTCACTTAGGCACTAGTTCTGTTTTCTTTATTCACTTAGGCACTAGTTCTGTTTTCTTTATTCACTTAGGCACTAGTTCTGTTTTCTTTATTCACTTAGGCACTAGTTCTGTTTTCTTTATTCACTTAGGCACTAGTTCTGTTTTCTTTATTTACTTAGGCACTGATAGTGTTTTCTTTATTCACTTAGGCACTAGTACTGTTTTCTTTACAAATGTTATTACCTAAGATTATTTGAGATATGGAATTGGGTGTAAGTCTTCTCTTCCTGAAGATGCGGTACACTGAGAAAAATTGCGAGTCAGTCTGACTCATCGCTTGAGTCAAGGCTGATAAAACTCCAATATTGGAGTCTTTTTTCTTGATTGACTCTAGCTGATTCAATCTGACTATGAATTAGGAGTCAATATGACTCTTGTTTTCGAGTAAAATATTTGGATGAGTCAATTTGACCCACATTTTTGTGCCAGTTGTTGGGACAAACTGAAAACTCAAAGTTTGAGCAATTTGACTCTTTTTTTTCAGTGTTACCTGAAAAAAATATAGTTATGAAATTCCGATAAGATGTTGTTGTGTTGGATTAAATTTTATTGATCAATGCTTTCATTCGACTAAATTTTTTTTAAATTTTCTACTGTGTAAAATGACTGAATACTATTCCATAAAAATCAGGTATGAAATAATTAATTAATTGCCTCATAATTTTAAGATGTGTCAAATTAAAATAAATAATTATATTTAAAATATATTCAATTGCTATCATTTTCTATTAAACAGATGTTAATGATTTATTTAATGTACGAAGTTTTTTAATTCATTTTTCTCATGAACAATTTACTCATTGTTTGCAGATATATAATTATTTGATGATGTTATATTATATATTTATAACTTTTAATTGGTTCATTGTTATTGACAGTTATTTGATGAGATAAATACAATATTAAATTAATTAATAGTAAACAAAGCAATTAACTAGATAAGACTTTACAGCAATTAATTAAAAGCTATGAAGCTCATAATTTAACTACTGTCAAATATATTTAATATTTTATATTCATTTTATTAACTGCATTAATAATTTCAGTAACATAATTCCTTTACCCATTAAAAGATTCACTATCTTTAATTACTCCATTAGAAAGTAACATAAAACATGGTGATATTTATTGGACATTAATATTAAATATAATAGCCTTTAAAGTTCACTTTATTGACCTCTAAAGACTATTTTATAACTCCATAGTAAATTCTTTAGCCAAAGTGTAAAATAAATATACCTCAGGGTTTAGCGACAGCAAAATATTGGAATAAAATTCCTTCCTCTTACACTGAAATAAATAGAAATATTCCGTTGAATATTATCGTCAAAGCAATTCTAATTTCTGTTCTTGGCAATAACAATATTTTCATTTCATCCAGAATAAATTCGCTCTAAATATTTTATTTTTTAGCGAGGCAATTCACGCCTTCTCTCGAAATTGATTGGAAAAAATCATTTCTGCGACGTCTAGTCTCAAAATATTACTTCCCCTAAATTCTCCGACATATTTGAGCGACACGAATCTACTTTGATCTCAGATGAAAACGGCGACTCTTCTCGTCTAGCGAGGAATTTATCGCAGAGTTTTCGAAGATTTCAGCTGATCGTATCTATCATGTCCGTAATGGAACGGCAACCAGAAATCAATCCGTCAAAATATTCTCGAGAGGAAGACTGGGAAATTGTAGATCACCCTCGGTGATCATCTATGGGAGATGGATGGATATCTTAGAAGATTTATCATAGAAGATATATCTTGGAAGCAGATTTGGATAGAATCTTTTAACGGATTGAGATTTTGGTTCGAAGTGATTCGATTTAATGAAAAGAGTTTGACTGATTTGATATATGATTTATGTAATAGTTTTTGAAAATCATGGATGATAAAAGATGTAATTTGTATTAAAGTACGTAAATCAGATTTAATAATTCTAATCTAATTCTCTTTCCAGAAAAATGACATTTTAATAATAAAATGGTTTCAACTTTTGAGCTAAAACATGACAGCTGTTCTTTGAAAGAAGTGAATCATTTCGTTTGAAGTTTCTGCCAAGTGGGGATAAGAAATTTAACTTTTGGTGCAAGTGAAATTCGATATTATTAATTATCAAGTGACAAAGTGATACTATCACTTGTTGCACTATTATCTGTTATCATGTAACAAGGTGATTATATCACCTGTTGTACTTTAACCTGTTCGTCACTACATTTCTACTGTCAAGATGCTAGCTAAAATAGTCTACGCGGTAGCCTTTATTTTACTCGATGGAACTCTTTACGGTAAGTGAGATGTTATTTCCTTTTATTTCATTGGTTGTTTCAATTGCAGGTATTTCATATATTTTAATAAGAAATATAATAATTTATAATGAAATATGCAATTCAATATATAATTTAATCCAAAATATATCGATTCAAATTTAGAGTAAAAATTTAAAAGTTTATTTTGTTGAAAAAAGTAACCTGTGAATAATAATTTGGTCATTAAATTGATATTGAAATCCTACGTATTTGTATTAATTTTCATTATTTTCAATTATAGCAATTACATACATATATAAGTATTCACAGCTCTGTATGAAAATAGAATAGAATTCTTTCCTTCATTGTTTGCTAACATTTCAATTTATCATTTTTTTAGGTTACAGTTTGTAGGTCATGTCCTTGTTCGTTAATTTAGCACATTGCTTATTGCGTGCTCTTGCTGACATTAACAACAATAACTGAAAGAATTGTGCGTAATAAGGCACATGTGAATTAAGCAATTGACATTTGCATTAACTCATAAACTACTACTATCGGTAGAGAATCTTAACTATTGTAATCTATTTTACAAGGATTTTACCTCATTAATCTGTATCTATTTATCTATTTTCTTCATTTTTCACTTTATAGCCTTAGCTGAGCAAAATGAAAAGCTAAAATGAAAAGCTATTCTACTATTCTTCCATGTCTTTCAATTAAAAGAAAACTTTCAATATCAAATTGAATTCAGGTAAAGATTTTCGCTGTAAGTTTATTCATGAAATTACAGTTGCTCTCAAAAATGGAAATTTCATTCGAATTTTAGCTTCGAATTCAATGCGCGGCTGAAATATTTTTTAATTCGAAGAGTAATATTCGTAGCCATTCATATTTCTCTTATATTTTATGCTATATATTGTATGTATGTACAGGGTAAACTTAACTACTGTGATAATCATTAAATTAGCATAAAAAGAACACAAAGGGTGAAGGAATATTTCCATATTTTTCCAGTGGTCTCCGAGTTTTTTTTCAAGGAGAATTGGAGGTTCATGTAATTGAACTGCCATTAAAACTAAAGGAACTAACTGGTTTGTAGATGGAATTGGAAATACATGCTTAGGTTTTCAAATCTCAAATGTATTGAATAAATTTAATATATTACTAACTAATTATATCTTTGGACAATACGAATACTTCTCTCTAATAGATTCAAGTGATATTAACATTTAGTCAAAACTGAAGGGATGGACATATTTAACTTTTTATGAAAAGAAACAAATGTCTAAATGCCACCTAAAATTGATTTATTTTCTACGTATAACCTGAAGTGAAACAGTTTATCGATTAGTATTAAAGTCATACTTCGTTCTTATTACGTCTCTCACTTATGACATATATTTTGGTGGATGGTTTTCAGATGAGCTGTTTTCACCGTAACTTATGCAGGTTTGACAGATTTAAATTAATTTTATGAGAAATAATATACGTTGCTTTCATAAAATTGTTGAGTTGTTTTCGCCGTAACTTATGCAGGTGAGATAGATTAAAAACAATTTTATGAAAGAAACGTATATTATTTCTCATAAAATTAATTTAAATCTATCAAACCTGCAAAAGTTACGGCGAAAACAACTCAACTGAAAACGAGCAACCAAATTACCAAAGTTACTCCTAAAATATTTTCTATACCAGAAGAAATAAAAGCGAGACATGTCTCACACTTATTCGATTATCATAAGTCTGGGACGTAATAAGAGTTGTATATGCCTGTATATATCATTGAAGTGAAGATAAATGTCGTATCATGATAGTGATTCATACACGCACTGCGATTATTCAATTACTGAATTAGTATTCTTTATTCATGCCGATAGTGGCTTTCACTGCTGGAGGTAGCGTTTTCTTTCGTGCGGCAGAAGAGTAACTTATGTAAATCGCTACAAAGTAAATGGGCAGGGGGCCATTCTGGGCAAAATGTGGCCCTTGGCACCGTTTGTGCAAGAATTACACATTTTCATGCAAAATATACAAATAGTAATAAATTTCCTCTCTGACACATTTGGGCCAAAATAACAATTTTTATAAATATTTGTGTATTTATAATGTGTTTACAATTGCCTTTTGGGAAGAAAATATATTAATTTCATGAAATTTATTTGCAATTTTATATAGAAGCATCTCCTAATATTGTTTCCTCAAACCATTTTAGGTAATATTATCGGAAAAAAATTTAGTAACAAAAACAAATCCAAATATTTTATTTCCTCTAAAGTCTTATATTTTACTATTTTCTTAGCAAATCACATCATTTCTTATTATTTAATTAGCTACAGTAACTTGACATTCTTATCAGTTTTACGTCATTCTTATCTGAATATAAATATATAATTTTTATTTCATTTACATTGTCATGAATTCGACTTGAATAATGACCTTACATATCTATAAAAACCAACTGATAGTCCATTGAAAAAGATACATAAAGAATAACAAGGAAGTAGGTACATAACAATAGGTAGCAATAACAATGAAGTACGTAAATAACGATGGATATTATGGCTCTTAACTGCAATGTTTATCGAACTGTTCGCCATGTTGTTATCAGACATAAACACGAACACTGGAACTGTGGCGATAATTAAAGATCCTGTGATTAGTAATTGGCTGGAGTAGAAAGAGCATTCTAATTACATTGACTACCATCTTGAAGGGTCGTACACACGTAGGGTTTTTTAAGTCTTTCCAGCAGACTTTTTGCTAAGCTCCTCCTACTTTTTCCACGAGAATATAAGAAAACACGATATAATTATTATTTATTTTAGTTGGTATCCATGACACCTGCATGACTTAAAAAACCCTACGTGTGTACGGCCCTTGAGACAAACAATATGCATGCGTGCTCATTATATTTGATTGTAAAGAAACTTTCATATATTGAAAAACAATAAATTTATAATTTTCATAATAAAAATTTAGTATAATTAATATTAATGATTTATGATTTAAGATGATTTAAGAGTGGAATTGATATACCTTGTGGAAGATATTATATCAATCTGATGTCAGATAAATCTTAGAAAATAAATGTATAAATCTGATGTCAGATTAACGTCTGTCTGTGAATAGAACTGTCAGGGAAGTAGCAGATAATTACCAGATACAAAAGATAATACCAGATAGTACTAGATAACATCCAGATGGTACTATATAGAACCGGAAAACTATCTGATAGCACCAGATAATTACCAGATAGTACCAGTTAAATACCAGATAGTATCAGATTGTACCAGTCTATCAGATAATTATACCAGCTAGTACCAGATAGTACCAGGTTACTATCAGGGGTACCAGCTACAGTGAGAGTTTGGTGAGTTAAAGAAAATAGTACTTACATTAATTTATGTCTGTTAATTCATTTCATAATTACAGTGTTAATTCATTACGTAATTACACAGTTAAAGAGCATGACTGGTAACAATTAGGTTTTTCCCATTGGGTGTTTTCCCCTGGTTTAATAAGATGCTGGTGTTTCCGTGACCGAGGTTATTAAAGTTACAAAGCTGTGGCTAAAACTCTTGTTATGGATTTGATAATAACCCTGCGTGAGGTTGGTTAGTAACTCTGTGGGCACACAATACTAGTCTACTTCAGTCAATAATTATAGAGATTAGTTGGTATAAATATGGAGGCTATTTTCAGACTGATTCCGTCAATATCATCGGCTGAGAAGAATCTGACAGATATAATATAGGGTTTGTGGAGAGATTTCTCTATTATTGTCATTAGTCGATCTATAATTCCTATTGGAAGATATTGTAATAATGATGACAGAGTGGAAATGAGATATGAGTTTAATGAGTTTTAAATGTGATCGTGATAAGATGATTGTAATTACTAAATGGTGTACATTGACTGACATTAATTAATAATCTCTTCGTTACGGACTCCATTCACTGATTACTTTTCACTAAACATCGTTACTATTAATTAGTTGATAAGTAATTACTTAGCTCTTCATCAAATGCATTATATAACAGATGAGATTGAATCATAATCGTAATGGTGCAAAATCTTTACTGTCCTTTATTGCGAAGTCCTTTTGAAATATGCTACAACCTTAATTATAAAAATGAGGAATTTTTTCCTTAAATAGTTTAACTTATATTTAACATTCATTTCTTTAACTCAATTAATGTTTCATTCATGAAATATATTCAAATAAAGCTCTACCAAATAATTTTAGTTTACATTATGATTCAAATGTCAAGCAAAACTTCTTATCTTTCGAATATCTAATAATAATTCACATTTCTGAAGACATTTCCAATTCCATTTTAGAAGATTAAATTCCCCAGAATTGAAATGATTATTCTATGATTTCAAGCGAACATTCAGAATGTGGATTATTAGCTGCGAGTCCCATGTGCCTGGGCGTTATTTGGAGACTTCTGAAGCTTTTTATTATGCCATTAAAGCTCAAAAATCTACTTATTGTTGCCGCTTGGATTCTTCAAATGACTGAAGAGAGAGCGAGACTTCAATATCGGGATGTTAGAGCGCTATCTCAACATATAAAGGTGAGGGAGGAAGGTAAGGTGAGGGAGAAAGGGTAAGGTGAGGGAGGAAGGTAAGGTGAGGGAGGAAGGGTAAGGTGAGGGAGGAAGGTAAGGTGAGGGAGGAAGGTAAGGTGAGGGAGGAAGGGTAATGTGAGGGAGAAAGGGTAAGGTGAGGGAGGAAGGGTAAGGTGAGGGAGAAAGGGTAAGGTGAGGGAGAAAGGGTAAGGTGAGGGAGAAAGGGTAAGGTGAGGGAGGAAGGGTAAGGTGAGGGAGAAAGGGTAAGGTGAGGGAGAAAGGGTAAGGTGAGGGAGAAAGGGTAAGGTGAGGGAGAAATGGTAAGGTGAGGGAGAAAGGGTGAGATTAGACTAATCAATCATTAGGCGAATATATTAGGGCAAAGATTATATATAAATAAGATTAGAAATAATAAATTAATAGTAAAGATAATAAGTTAGAATAGAAATGATAAGGATTACATTAACATCAGTCTGGAAAGGATACCGTGAATATAATTTAAGTAAAAAAGGAGTTTATGGTATATTCATTTTATGGAAATGTTTTCTGTAGCTTTTTGATGGTTACCAATCGCATCAGAATGTTACCGTTAACATCACATAGTGCAGCTGTAAAGGAATGCTACAAAGTGCAGTATGGAGCAATTTGTACCTCGCACTAACAAATGCTTATAACCTCTATGGAGTGAGAAATTAAGCTATACACTCATATGCACCTACTGTGATTGAATGAGAACACAGGGAATTGCTTTATTTACATACTGACTAGTTTATAACAATATTATTAATGTTATAAAGGATATGACACAATAAGAACGGTTACTAATCTTAGAAACACAATATGAGATTAGCTGCAATTTGAGGTTCGTTTAGTATTTATTCTTGTATTATAGTATTATTGTATTGTATTAATTAAACTCAACGTTGAATGTTTTTTTCAGGAAATCCGGATAGTAAACCAAGTAAATTTTCAGGAAATCCGAATAGTTTATTCATTAAATAATAAAAATGCAGATAGTTCATTCAGAAAAATAATAAAAAATCAGGATAGTAAACCTTCAACGCAGAGTTTAAATAACCTCTTAATAATATGGATTTGAAGGATTCATTAAGTTTGTATCTTTCCATGAATTTTCTTGCAAATATTGTGTAAACCACTATTCACTGCCTTTGCCTGACGTACGATAAATAGTGTATCTATTAATTTCTAACTATACTTCGTTTATTGCTGTAATAATAGTTGTTTAATACTTCCAATACCTAATATGAAATAAGTTATGAACGCTCATTTAATGGGGGACATAAAATCGTATAATATCAGAAGTTATCAAAGTTTTTAATTGAATGCGGCTCAAATTGCTCTGTGTTACTGATTAGCATACTAGTTACATTTTCTAATTACATAACACTTATTACAAGCCTTAACGTGATTGCATATATTAAAAAATAAACAGTGTCTATTTGTCTGTTGGTTGGTTGCAAAAAAAATATCACACTGTAACATTTAAGGTAAGATTTAATTATTTAGAAATTATTTAATCGAAATACTGATGAAAGAAGGATAATATGAAATCAGGATAACAGAATATCAGCAAACCAACATAAAAAGAAATCCGGAAAAAAATCTGGAAAGGATATTTTGGAAAAAATATCTGAAATTGAAAAATCCGAAATAAAAGTCTGGAAAAAAACGAAGAAATAAAAATCCGAAGAAAATTCCGGAAAAGATCAAAATAACAAATTAAGTTAACAAAAAAATCCGAGAGACAAAAATTTGAAGTAAAAAAATCGCTCTCAAATCCTAAAAACGGGGTAAAAATCCGAAAAATGATAGGGAAATTTCAGTAACATTGAAACTGTTTCAGATGGATTTAATCATAATTAATGATCTATAATATAACCACGATCTACATTCTTCTCATTTTAAATAATTTCACTAATAAACTCTTGCTAAATAAATGTAGTCCGTTATTTTTGACGGGCAACAAAGTAGTTGTAATTACGGTGCATTATATTAATCCTCTTTGATATTATGCTGCCTAGCAAAGGTGTAACCCATAGTCCCCTCTTGGTAACTAATAAGCAACAGTCACTGCAATAATAACTACTGTTTTACTGCTATTGCCTCACACTGTTGTTTTCAGTAACATGAGGTCAGAACAATAAGGAAACTATAGGAATGTCTGTTATTCTCCTGGACAAACAAACTGCCTTGTTTGGGCACTTTTTATGGCGTCATTAGATGCCACAGTAGGGATTATAATCTACACTGCGGAGAATATCCGCTAGGTGACACTGCAGATCTTAACCGCTAGGTGGCACTGCAGATCTTAACCACTAGGTGGCACTGCAGATCTTAACCACTAGGTGGGACTGCAGATTACTACTGCTAGGTAACCAGTGTTACTGCAGAACCCAACCGCTAGGTGGCACTGCAGATCTTAACCAATAGGTGGGACTGCAAATCTTAACCACTAGTGGGACTGCAGATCATAACTGCTAGGAGGCACTGCAAATCTTAGCCAATAGGAGTTACTGCAGATCTTAACCGCTAGGTGGCACTGCAGATCCTAACCGCTAGGTGGCACTGCAGAACCCAACCGCTAGGTGGCACTGCAGATCTTAACCACTAGGTGGAACTGCAGATCATAACTGCTAGGTGGCACTGCAGATCTTAGCCAATAGGTGTTACTGCAGATCTTAACCGCTAGGTGGCACTGTAAATCTTAACCACTAGGTGGGACTGCAGATCATAACTGCTAGGTGGCACTGCAGATCTTAGCCAATAGGTGTTACTTCAGATCTTAACCACCAGGTGGCACTGCAGATCTTAACTGGTAGGTGGCACTGCAGATCTTAACCCCTAGGTGGCACTGCATATCTTAACCGCTAGGTGGCACTGCAGATCTTAACCGCTAGGTGGCACTGCAGATTATAACCGCTAGGTGGCATTGCATATCGTAACGTCTTTTTCTCTTCAGACGCTTTTCTCGTTTAATTCTTTCCCTCACAGGCGACTTAATGTCTAATGTTTGCCGGTGGACAGAGAAATTATAAGCTGCAAAAAGTGGGACTAATTTTGATAGCAAAAGCTTTTAGTCTTCAAATTATTCTTAAATGATGGGGAGAAAGCATTATAAAATCTCCTTTCATCTTTTCACGAGGAGTTTAGAAAATAGAAAATGATATCGTCTTAGAGATTATTATATTAGGAGATGTTTTGTTGAAGTTCATCACAAATCCTTTTTAGTTTGCAGTCTTTGAAAGATCTTTTTCTTCATTTCAAACTGTCTTATAATGGGACAGTAAAAAGAAAAGCTGCTTTGTATGTCTATCTGGGGAATTAGTTATGGTGGAGATTAAATATTATAAGAAATATTCTTTTTCATTACTGTTATAATAATTTGAATTTGATATATGTAATAGATTCATTGTGATCGTGGAATATAGATTTGTGCATCTCCTGATGAATAATTTTTGTTAAAAGTGTGTTCTGTAGGTGTTCATTGAGCATTGCAGTTATTTAGGAAGTATTGTTTTTGCGATTTACTCTTACAGTTTGATTTAAAGTCATACGGTCTCTCTCAGACAAATTCGATTTTTGGTCAGACCTGCACTTCGGTTAGAACGTTGTTCCTTCTCTCTCAAAGGAAGTCATTACTTCTGAGACAGTACCTCTTGTAACGTCAAACATTCTAACAATTTCTGTTCCACTAGCGCCCGTCATACGAGTACCAACAATTTGGCCACTTCGAGAGCCTAAGAGAGCTCTGCAATTTGTATAATGTTCTAAATTATTTATTTGAAGTATCCGTGATAAGTTATTTTGAAAATTATACTCAAAGAACATGATGATATAATGTTAGGTGTTTCCATGATTTTGTCCAACCTCGGTTAATGGAAATGTTTTATGTAAAACACATACTTACAAAAAATACAAAATTCATAAATATAAAGACTTCAAAACTATTTTATGAGAACTTATAATTCTACAGAAAGTTCTATTCCTCCTGCTCAATTTTTATCATAAAAGTTTTTTGTTCAGCTTTTCTTTTATTGACAAAGTAAATGTTTAATTTTTAGATAATTACCGCATCACAGGTTCAGGGGAACAACTTCTGTATATTCTATCAGCAGCAGACTTATAATTTGGCACTAATTTGCAACAGAAACTTTAGAACACTGTACTGGATGCTAAAAAGTTAGGCTACACTTTTCATCAACTGCTTTGATAATGACAAACTTGTGAAAAAACTTATAGAAAATAATGATAGCATAAATGTTCCTTTTGTCATTGGAATAATTTTTATCATCAGGCGTTTCAGGAAGTAACGAACGATATTAACCAGTGACTAGAACAGGTCATTGTACAACATTTAGGGGACAATTACTTTCAATTATTACTAGATTCAAAGAATTGATTGGAAAATATACTCATATATTTATTTATAATATATTGAACATTATTATACAATTAATACATTCATTAATTGTGGAATTCTAAAATTTCGTATAAATTTGTATTTGTGATTTTTGTTACACACAAAATCTGTTGTCAATCATAAAGCACATACTTGTTATAATCCGAAATGCGAAATTAATTGTCATTAATTACCAATGTTGTTTAACTTTTAAACAATTATTTTATGACAAACAACTAATTTCTATTGTAACAATTAAAATATTCAGTAAGAGACAACGTTATTTAACGTCGAACAACCTATGTCGTTCGTTGTTAAAATTATTAGTAATTATCTAACTGTTTTCAGTTGATGACAGAAATATTTGTATTTAACATTAAAATTTTAATTGATGTGTTAGAAATATTTTTAAATGAAGTAAAAATAGGGATTAAGAGGTAAAAAAAAATGATATTTATTGTAGCGTATAAAATAATTTTAAATGAAATCGTAATGTTTTTGTATGGATTTTTACATCTATCATTGCCATGTAAATTTTCGTCATTTTTTGTTAAATGATTTGAATGTGAAGGTACGAAGTTGGTTAAAAACAAACCAAAGTTACTCTTGATTAACAAACTGACTTCTAATGTTATGAGGCACTCTTAGGAAACTAGCTATTCTACCCATAGTAAGTGAGAGACAAGTTACACAATTAGGACATAGTTATGTAGGGACACAGTTAGGACACTCGTATATAGGGGCACAATTAGGACACATTGTTATGTTGGGACACATTTAGGACACTCGTATATAGGGGCACAATTAGGACACACAGTTATGTAGGGACACAGTTAGGACACCCGTATATAGGGGCACAATTAGGACACTGTTATATAAGGACACAGTTAGGACACTCGTATATAGGGGCACAATTAGGACATAGTTATGTAGGGACACAGTTAGGACACTCGTATATAGGGGCACAATTAGGACACTGTTATATAAGGACACTGTTATGACACAACAATATAAAGACACATGACTACTTTTAGATTGGGAAACAGTTAGGACTCTGCTATATAGAGACACATTTAGAAATCTTTCTGTATAGGGACACAGCAACATAGGCACTCAAATATCATATATCTACGACAATAACAGATTCGACAAAAACCCACCCGTAAATAATAATAAATTGAAAACACTTCTATAGTCTATCGTCCGCTATCAGAAACATCCGACCAAAGATCCCGTCAATGAAGTCGGATATGATTTTCTCGACAGTGATAGATTGTAATAGAGACGATATGCTGACTATGTATATTAAGACTGATAACATTCAACAGCTAACTAAATTATTGATTGAATTATTCTTTTTGAAATACAGTTTCACTATTTACATAATGTTGAACGTATGTATTATAATGATTATCTTTATAGATACAAAATTGTAATATGGATATAATTAATATCAATTACTTCCTTCATAATGATATTGTGACATAAACACCAACTGAATAACTATTGTACAAAAATCAGGAATTAAATGACAAAAAATAATAAGAAAATTCATCTTGAAACAAACTAATAAATGAAGTAACAAAACTATGACCCTTACGAACAAATATTTGAAATGAAAGAAGAATAGAAAATAGAAATAGTGATAATAAGTTCCAGTGTGGATACTGTGAAATAAAAGGATGAGTATTTATTGTTTGAAGGCACTTATTGAATGGTTATTGCTGATACGGATTGGAAGAGTCATCCATAGTACACTGGTGGTACAGTGGAAGGTACTTTGTGATGCAGTTGCAGTGGAAGGTACTTTGTGATGCAGTTGCAGTGAAAGGTACTTTGTGATGCAGTTGCAGTGGAAGGTACTTTGTAATGCAGTTGCAGTGAAAGGTACTGCGTGATGCAGTTGCAGTGAAAGCTACTTTGTGATGCAGTTGCAGTGAAAGGTACTGCGTGATGCAGTTGCAGTGAAAGGTACTGCGTGATGCAGTTGCAGTGAAAGGTACTGCGTGATGCAGTTGCAGTGAAAGGTACTGCGTGATGCAGTTGCAGTGAAAGGTACTGCGTGATGCAGTTGCAGTGAAAGGTACTGCGTGATGCAGTTGCAGTGAAAGGTACTGCGTGATGCAGTTGCAGTGAAAGGTACTGCGTGATGCAGTTGCAGTGAAAGGTACTGCGTGATGCAGTTGCAGTGAAAGGTACTGCGTGATGCAGTTGCAGTGAAAGGTACTGCGTGATGCAGTTGCAGTGAAAGGTACTGCGTGATGCAGTTGCAGTGAAAGGTACTGCGTGGTCCAGTGAAATTTACCGCGTGATACGTGAGTGTATGGAAAGAACTAAGAAGAATTTCGCAATGACGAGTATTGTCAGTACAGTCAGATGTTGCCACATCTCTACCTCTAATTATACATTTTAACACATAACAAAAACCTAAGCAAATATCGCCTTTCTATTATTTTATTTGTATAGAGTAAGGGGGGAGTATGAGAGACACATGAACTATTTGTTATAATTCTAATGACTCGCTTTTCTAGCGTGATAAGTTGCTCTAATGGACATTCTGTGTACTGGACCAAATGATGTTACATTATATTAGATATGGATATACAAATGAATAATAAAATAAACCAATCATCATAAAATATTAATTAGTAGATATATTATGTATATAAGATTTGTCTTCTATAAATTTAAGAGCAAACTAAGTAAAAGGTCGAAAAAACATTTTTAAGCAAACTGTAATCCAGTGTTAGGTAATCTATTTAGTTACCACATTTACCCATGCATATTCTCTCTAAATTACGTTAGTTTTTCTTTTCGTAATCACTTCAATAGTGAAGAGATAAAGTTATACTTTATTCACTATAGTATAGTGAGGTGATAAAGTTATACCTTATTCACTATAATCTATAGTGAGGTGATAATGTCTATCAGTGACATTTAACAAGAATCCAATCAATTCACATTTCTTTATTTAATTAGAGAAGCGTGTAGCCTCAATAATTAATATTAATTATCACTTCACCTAAAGTGTGACCTTTAATATTGGAACCTTTATTGACTAAAGAACATTAAAAACTAATTAAGAGATTGGAAGATACTATCAGAGAAAAGAATCACTGTGATGATGTACTATCAGAGAAAAGAGTCACTGTGATGATGTACTATCAGAGA
>CANNZV010001750.1:0-131219 GCA_947561585.1 Caprella mutica | reverse complement strand
AAGAGTCACTGTGATGATGTACTATCAGAGAAAAGAGTCACTGTGATGATGTACTATCAGAGAAAAGAGTCACTGTGATGATGTACTTTAAATGACTACAATAATTACATTTAGTAAAGTTTATTTTCACATATACGATTTTAATATAAACAGTGAAAAATGATCTCCAATACACTTTTCATTGACTGTACAGTAGTGTACATTGCAATGAAGAATTTATCAACATCGTATTTGCATTTAAAAAAAGCATAATTGTACTATTGAAGAGCTCCAGATTATATGTTATAAAAAATAATAAAAAATGTGGAGTTATAAAATTTAAATAATGGTGATAGCGAGGATTTTAAATAGCTGGGAATCAATAACCAAGAATCACATTCCTTGAAGTCGTTGTCATTTTAAGATATTGTGCTTAACCAACATGGTAACTTCAAGTTCTTATAACATCACACATTTATTTATTTTTTAACTATTTGTTACTACCATACTTCACGATTAGACGAAGATAAATCAGAAGAAAAAGTTTAAAACCGATCCAGTTCGCTGGGTAAGTTTTTCTTTGTTCCGATACCAACTGATGGGTTTGAATTATTGGAGCGAGAGGGGAAACAGATTGGGAAACAATGCCCCGTCCACTGGTTACCTCTATATTTATTTCTCTTCATTAGTGACCTTTCCATTTGTCTGCAATGTATCATTTTGGAATGAATTTCTTTGAACCTCATGTCAGTGATAATGACTAGTACTAGTACCTTAAAGGGGTAGTAAGCCTTTGGATAACCTTTTTATCTAATGTTGATAAATCAATAAAGGGATATTAGTAATGGAATAAGATATAGTTATTTCAGTTTTAAACTTCGATTTAGAGAAATTAATTCTATTATTTCACAATTTGCGTCATCCATCTACTGATGTAATGTGTAACTAAAACTCAGCTACACACGAAACACCATACAATCCATAGGTTATTAGTTTTTCATTCGTTCTACCTAAGTGGTTGCATTGAAAGTGGCTAAAATGAGCACTGCTAATAGTAGACGATTAGCAATTAATGATAGACAGTGCTAAAAGTAGAATAGATTGCAAACAATAACAATTCACAGCGCCCTCCGTGCAGATGCGGTGAACTTTGGACTTAAAACCAAATTATTATATTTATATATTTTCACGGTTGTTAGTTACCTTCGCAGAATGCGGGAAGGTCAAATTTTGGCTGTCGTTTATCTATTTATTTATTATCTTGTTATTCGCTTAACTGAAAAAGTGTTCAACCAAATTGCCTGAAATTTGGTGAAGCGATTGGTCCATGTCCAGTGACATGCTGGTAGAATTTTGGGAGTGACATGGTCAAAAATCAAGGTCATTTATAACTCAAAAAGTATTGAACCATATTGCATGAAACTTGGTGGGACGATTGGTCAATATGCAGGAACCATTTTGTTAGATTTTGGGAGCGACCGGGTTAAAGGTCAAGGCCATTTATAACTAGAAAAGTATTAAACCATATTGCATGAAACTTGATATGACGATTGTTTATTATCCATTTAGCAGTTTATTAAATTTTGGGAGAGAACGGGTCAAAGCGGTGGCGAAGGTCTGCGCTCTACAGAGTGCACATAATCTAGTTGTATATAAGACTAATGAACTCTCGTGTGTGTACAACTAATTACTAACAACATTTTCAATAGAAAAATGATAGTTTTATAAAGTTTACTGCCCCTTCAAGGAGGGAATCATCTACTATGATCTACTTGTACATTGCCGATCTACTTTCGAAACGTATATAATATAAAAACTCCATATGCTCATATTTGAAATAAAAGTGATGGAGGAATGCGTGACTGAAGGGGATGATATTTTATGAAATGTAATTCTCATTGTGAGAAAGCACTGCCATGATGAAGCCTCCTCACCTTTACTGAGAAAAGAGAATAACTTGAGAAACCGTGTGTGTTGGAGTGTGTGAGTACGTCTGTTTGTGTGCATGGTAAGGTCTGTAATAAGAAATACTCAGAAATAATGAGATCTAGAGACACTGTAGAGTGTAGATGATGAAGCCTGGAGACTTGTAGATGATGAAGCAAGAGACACTGTAGAGTGTACATAGATGATGAAGCCTGGAGACTTGTAGATGATGAAGAATAGAGACACTGTAGAGTGTACATAGATGATGAAGCCTGGAGACTTGTAGATGATGAAGAATAGAGACACTGTAGAGTTTACATAGATGATGAAGCCTGGAGACTTGTAGATGATGAAGCATAGGTACACTGTAGATAAAGTAGCACTAATAGACCAGTTCTTGTTATTAATTTTCTTTTATTGGAGAGGCAGAATAACTTCTTCAGCAAAATTCGATAAGCAATATTTCCTAATTTAAAACTATTGTTCTCCCAGAGCGCCTCCTTCTTCTTTGCTTTTCTTAGGCCGTAAATAGCAATTTAGAATTCAGCTCACACACTATTGAGAAAATGGCAAAGTTTTACAATTGCGTGTGAACGGTTGTAAAATGTATTTCATCTTTAGGATGCTTGTTTCGCTCTTCTGGAAGATGAGTTCTTTGTTAGAGATAAGATGGTTTGCTTTTATTTGTAATAAAAGTGTGTAAAAGAACTACCGCTGCTATTTAAAGTTTTAAAATTAGTTTTAAAGAATAATACGCTGAATTAAACACGATAAAATACAATTGATTTGCTAATAAAGGCAATATTTATTCGTTTAAGGGGAGCGTTCCTGAAAAAAAGCTCATAATTTTATCATTTTTTTAAATTCGTAAATAGCTACCTAATACCTTTTATTTTTTTGGATGAAATATCAGAGTCCTAGTGTAACTATAACCCACTGGGGGGAGAGAGAAAGAGAGGGGGGCAAGGCGAGGGTTGGGGTACAACTATTTGCTCACATGTCACACTCCAATCAGCCACTGATAATTCGTAATAATTATTTATCTCGCCATATCTGGTATAGTTCGTGTTCATCAGAACACCCATGAAAGCAATTGGCTACAATACGTTTCAGTTGCCCTCCATATGGCACTTCTGAAAATTTCAAATTTTGGTATTCAAAAACGTAAGGCTGTTACAATTTTGAACCTTTGGCATCTGTTTTTTTGCATTCGATTTTCCACG
Source organism: Caprella mutica (assembly GCA_947561585.1). Classification (NCBI taxonomy): domain Eukaryota; kingdom Metazoa; phylum Arthropoda; class Malacostraca; order Amphipoda; family Caprellidae; genus Caprella; species Caprella mutica. Next base: position 128,091 of record CANNZV010001750.1, on the reverse strand, counting down.
GAATTTTTCTACGAAAATCCGGCAGCGGAATTTTGATTTTCGAATTATTTTTCAAAATTTTAAATTTGAAAAAAAAAAATCTTTTTTTCTTTTTCACGATTTTTTTTCGAAAATCAAAGTTCCGCTGCCGCAATTCGTAGAGAATTCCGTGGAGAATCGAATTTAAGAAACCTCAATGCCGTAGGTTCAAAATTGTAAGAGCCAATTAGATTTTTCAAAAACTGTTCGAAATTCGAATAACTAGTTTTCAAGGTCGAAAAAATGCCATGTACAAAAACTGTATGAAATTCAATTTTATATTTGGGTACCAAGTTTCAGAGCCGTAGCTTCATTAATAAAAATGTTCTTAAAAACCAGGAACGGTCCCCTCAAAAGAAGAATAAAATATACAAAAGAGAAAGAGAAATCTAGTCTCGGATTCAAATTAGTTTCTCAAGGTAGCACAGGCTATGTTTACCAAACAGTAGTGGTTTAACTTTAGTCATGGGGGGGGGGGGGGGTATTCTAATTGGAAAGAAGCGTTTGCTTCAGAGGAAATGTGAATTTTTATCATTCTTCATCTGCCTAGATTAATTACAGCTGCAATGGCGCAGAAAAGTAATTATTTTATAATGAGTGTAATGAAGCACCGCCATTACAGTTCCTGAAAGATTTAGCGTATTTTGTATTTCTTTTTATTTTCGCACTAAGGGGTTGAAATTTTTAATTCGTTTAATGAGTTTATTTATACTTTGCATTTTTTACGAGCATTTTTTAAAATTTGAATATATTTTTCTGAAACAGAGTTGCGTTAGTTGTATCGGTGGTCATAAATAGCGATTGTTTCAGCGTGTAATATCCGTAGACTGTTACTCTCAGACATTCACAGATGCTTCGTCCTTTTTCCAGTCCAACTACTGGGCACAAAATTAAGCAGAATGTTTCAAAAGAGTTCAAAGTTTTGTGCTAATTAGGTAAAGTTTTAGTTAATTCCAGCAGGTCTCCAAACACCTTTCTGAATTTCTTTACCAGAGCCAAAATAATTAAATTAACCTATTCATTAGAAAGAATAGTTAGGAAAATAACTGAGGCTGTAAATTTGAGGAGAAATGATGGCAAACCGTGCGTTAAATATGCGCCCTAATGATGATAAATGAACGTAATCTATCCTCATTTTAATAGTTAATCTTGCCAATTAATTTACTCTGACTGTTACAATGGCGAAATGTGTTGCAGTGAATTAAATAAAAAAGTTTGGGGAGAAAGAAGAGGATGTTTTCTGTATGATTTAGATAATTTAGAACAATTTTATGTTGCTGTGCCCCTATTGTATTCTGTTGAATGGGGGAAATTTATACACGTTTTTTGCAATTAACCATTGTTTCAAAATAGTTTTATTTATTACTTTTATTTAATCAAACTACTGTGAATGAAGTATAATAATTTGTCTTCAGTAGCTGCTTATTTTCGTTAGTTTTACACTACGTTACACTACGTTACACTACGTTACACTACGTTACACTACGTTACACTACGTTACACTACGTTACACTACGTTACACTACGTTACACTACGTTACACTGAACTTTAGTAAGAATTTTCTCAAATAGATTCTCGAAAAGTTTTCTATATTTAATCTTAAGTTTTACATATAGTTACAGCGTACGTTTTTTTTATTATGATAATGATTGCTTCTGTTATTTTAAGAGTTACATTCGTTTGTTTTTTCACTGAAAATATCAACGTACACTGAAAAAATATATGCGAGTCAGTCGATGCAACATCGCTTAAGTTTGATTGTATTAGTATAAATATACCAACGATAAACTTTGCTTCGATATCAAAATAAGTCATTCGTTAGTTACGGTTAGGTTCCCAATCTTTTGATGATGTTCCAGTGGAAAAGTTTCAGTCGAAATTTAATGTTTCTAAATTATAACACATGGGACAAGCCAGTCACAAAAAAAATACGAGTCAAATTGACTCAAAATTTGAGTTTTCAGTTTGTCTTAAAGCAGGCTCAAAAATGTGAGTCAATTTAATTCTTCCTAATATTTTACTCAAAAACAAAAATCATAATGATTCCTAATTCATAGTCATATTGACTCGGGTAGAGTCAATTAAAAAAAGACTCCAATATTGGAGTTTTGCCATCCTTGACTTAAAGCGATGAGTCAGGCTGACTCGCAATTTTATAGTAAAGAGGTAGTAGTGTCAACTAAATATCTCGTAGCTTCACCCAATCTCTTCAGAACAGTGGCTCTGTTATGACTAATAAGATAAATGCATAACTATGCATATTGCTGAGTGCTGCTATTCATTTGTATGTGTATTGGTGATAGCTTCTAAACTATCCTATGTCTTACACATCGTATAGTTAGTCAAGCAATCAATAGAGACTCACCAGAAAACTGATTCTGAGGAATTATGCTCTATATTCCATAAAAATCATGTTATTTGTTGAGAAAAATATTTTTATACTGTAATTTGTTGCTAAAAATCTAATCATTAAAACTTTGAAAAGAGGGGGAAATCATTCCCCTCAATACTTGTAATGTAATTAGATTATATTTTTATTCAATAAATTAAATCCTTTGAGAAGAAATAGAAAATGTCATATAATTGTTAAATATTATTAGAGCGCAAGGGTAACATTCAATGTTTCGCATTTCTATTGAATTTTTCATTATTTTCCTTGTCAACATTTGCTAACAATTTTAATTGAAGAATAATAAAAGGACTCGCATTTATCAGCAGAAATCATTTGTTATTTTTATTATATTAGATTCAATGAGAGTATGATAGCAATGCATTGTAATTGGATTATCAATAATGAATAAAACAAAAAACAACTGAAGCGTCCCCGATCGTACATATATTTAATTGCATGTACATTTATAACCAAAGTAATTTCCTAAGAAGCACAAGAAAATGCAGTCTGGCCTCTCTCCAAGATGTGGCAGAAACTCTTTCTTGCAGTCCACCTTATCTTCCATTTGCTCGGAAACATTTAACGACTACAACTTGACCTAATAAAAGCACTGGAGAGAAATCAGAAAACTTTCCGCTTCTTTGGTTCTTCAAATTGAAGAAAATACTTGAAAAATGATATGAAAAATGAGTTGTTTTGAAATTCAAGTCTAGAAATACTTGATTCGAATGTTCTAAATTTCCAGAAAATGAAAACGAAAAAGAAAAGCAATTCCCTTCAGTTGAATATAATTTGTAAATATATAATACGAATAAATAATGTGAGTCGAGATGGTGTATAACTTTTTATTGAAGAATATTTCAAAGGCCAAATAAATAATGTGAATGCTATAAGTAAAGATTAATGATAAATACAACTATGAGCAAATTATGGATCGTTTTATATACGCTACAATAATTGTTGTAATATTAAATGCAAGGAGATATTTGGAAGATGTGTTATTTACATTTGAAACACTTCTTTTGACGAAAATAGGCAAATAAAATATGGTGTCCTCATTCTGCAAACTTACATCTCTCGGGGTTCCACACGGTTCAAATTTGTGCCCATAAATTTTGATAATATTTGTAATTTCATTTATAGGTGAAGACTAGAAAAGAAGTATCTTTAGAAAATATTAAGTTCAAATATAACTAGAAAGGTAGCATAAAATACTTCGAATGAATTATTTAGAATATATTCAAAATCAAAATAACTTCAAATTAGTGAATGATGGCCATTTGCTATAATCATTTATCAACACATATTGTTACTGAAGTACACAAGAAAGGCGTAGTATTTCTTCTTTCAACTTGATTCAAGCAGAACGAATGGCTGCCCTTCAAAGAATCAATATTGAGGCATTAACTGGTTGAAGCTTGGCTTTCGAAGATAGATCGACACTTTTTTCCCCAAGAGCCATGGAATTTGTTTTTGTATCACAGTTGAAATACATGTTCCCTGTCTTCGGTGCAGATGAAATTTGCTCCAAGAAATTCAGAGAGCAAGGAAGAGTTTTTCCTGCAATATATTCAGATAAACTGCTTTCTGTGACTATTTCATGGATTGCGATCAAAGAAAAATTGATCCCATTCGAAGCAACAGCAATCCATACCATGATGGAACTAGGCCCAAATGGCCTAGTTCCATCAGTCCCCAAAGCTACAGACATGAACCCTATCATCCTGCCTATTAGTGACAGCCTCCACTGTGAATTTCTTTTCGTTGGACTATCTTCGGTAGCATAAAATCTAGTAATGCAATCTTGTCTCTCTCCCGTGGTGTCTTGATAGAGGCCTCTAAAATGAACCGTCTAGAATCTAGATTGCTTATTTCCTTGATTAACTTTATATCCTCCTTGATTAACATCTGCGTTGAAGATTTGAAAATACCCATCTGTTGCACATATTTTTGACAGCTCTTTACGTATTTCGGACAATTCGCTTCTTTCCCACAGAAATCCCACTTTCGGTGCGAAATGATAACTTTCTTATCGAAATTGGTTTACTAGTGTCTGATTGCTCATGTTGTTTCCAAGCGCTGTGACTTAGGAATTTCTGACGATATCTTTTGTGATCACACTATCGCTCTTGGGGGAACCGATCTGAAAACAATAAGCTTGATATTTGTACATTCTTGATATTAGTATATTGTGACCAAAGGCTTAAAATACTGAAGAATTTGGTTTCTAAGAGCTCTGAAAATGGTAAATATTTTTGTGTCATAGTTTGATTTAAATGCTATGTATTTTTAACTTATAATGCATTCCTATTATTGTACTCTCAGTTAACCTATTTCAAATAATAGTATTTATTAGTATTGTCTATCAATAATATAATTATCATTTAAACATTGAATTAGGCTGATAGCAAGTAAGCACGCAGTCAATGGATATATAACTTAAATATAATTTTTATCTAATTACTGGGACGACTTCCGTGAGAAACGGTAACTTGAACAGTATTTTTTTAGGCCCTGAATATGATGGTTGAGAATAATTGTTCTATTTGATGTGTTAGAGGATGAAAACTTATCGGTTTCATCTCATATACAGGGTGTCCAACACTTTTGTTGCCAAACTTTATCATAAGGTTGCATTCGTCGAAATAAACACTTTTTATTCCATGAAGGTATGGTCTAAAATGCTTAGTTAAAGAGTTACAAGATTAGTAAAGTAGTATCTGTACCATTTATTATTATTAGTTAACGTCATTTTTTTTAATGTTGCGATAAGAAACAAAACATTTTTAAGAGTAATTATTAGGAGCACAAGAAACTTAATCTTAAATTAGGTTACATTTTTACATATGAGTTCAATTTGCCGCCCATTTGTTGCAATGCAAGCCTTCAAACGTTTTTCAAGCAAGGATTCTTGAAACTCCTGGTGTCATTTTGTAAACATGTAACCTAATTTAAGATTATGTTTCTTGTGCTCCTTATAATTACTGTTAAAAATGTTTTGTTTCTTATTGCAACATTAAAAAAATGACGTTAACTAATAATAATAAATGGCACAGATACTACTTTCCTAACCTTGTAACTCTTTAACTAAGCATTTTAGACCATACCTTCATGAAATAAAAAGTGTTTATTTCGACGAATGCAACCTTATGTTAAAGTTTGGCAACAAAAGTGTCGGACACCCTGTATATGATATTATACTGTAGCTATAATCTCAAAAGTAAATTACAGGCCTTATGTTTAAGAATGATATTCACGAAAATGTCTGCATTTGTTAACTTTATTAAATTTCATCACATATCGAATTATATTTTCAACTCATATAATTTTGGTTTCGCAATAAATCGTAATCAACTTTTCATTCAACACACGAACGAATCATTAATTAATCGAACTAATAAATTTTTCTTTGTTTTTCATTGCTTTGGTCTAATGATGTACAAGACTGTCGAATAAAGTATATAATATTAAACTCAGATTTCAATCTCTGATTATTGTCCATTGTATATCATAATGTATACTGTATATCAAATGTAAACGCCTCGCTCTTCCAAAAGATAAATTGCTATATGCTTTAAGTACATTGTTTTGGAATTATTCCAAAAGTCTAAAAACCCAATTATAGATTTGCGTAAATTTAGGATTATTTTTATATTTAATATTAGTGGGTAGCTACATCGTTCAAATTAAATAATTTTTTCTGCTATCAAAGATTATTTACTGTAAAATTGAGGTAATAAACTATATCGGCTATTGCCATTAACTTAAACTACTTTGCAAATATCGACATACATTTGAACTGCATTGTCACGAACTGCATTGATACGATTATGGTCACGAACTTCATGTTCGCCATCATAGAACTTTCGGACCTTTACGATGCAACTCCCGCTAATTTCTTCTCAAACTTTAACTAAAAAATGGCTGTTGGGAAAATAAAAAAAGTTGATTGTATTTCTTTTTAGGGAAGGAGGAGCCTAGATTCAGAAGTTTTTACATTTTTACCAACAAAAGAAATACTGAACAAAAGTGATGATTATATTAATTCTAATGATTATAATAATCCTCTTTGCACAAAAGCGCTGATATTCTTTATCTACAGCCTGATAAAGTGGAAACAGAGAAACTTGTTATTCATTTATTGTTTCGAAACCTTGCTAACCATTTAGTATCCAGCTGCCTGAAGCCAAATTTTTTCTGGCTTTGTTCGAATTAATTCATTTGTTTTGTTCGAATTGAGATACAAAATGGAGGGATTCAGTAGACTGTGACTTGTTTTACACAAAGATAGAATATATAGCAGAGTGATTTTAGCTGTTTGGCAATAGAGAAAATATATTTCTGATTGTTCATTTAAATAAGATGATGGTATCCGTCTTCTAATAACAATAACTATAGTGTTAATAACTATAGTGCAGTCATTATTTACATTTATACTATTTACATTTTGTTATTTTCTTTGTGCCTCACAGTTATTCAGAAGTAAATGTCGCACTAAATTCAATCAAATTTCGGAAATTCGGACTCTGCTCCGACTGGAAGTAATCAATCACAGAAGATATTTTTTCTGAGACCTGCAGCGAAAAATTTGTTAATGATTTCTGCCGCGGTGCGAATTTCTAATCTGCTGACACTGCAATTCATTCCATGCGAACTGACATCAAATCAGAAAATACATTGCATTTACAGTTTCAAATTTATTCATTGTCTTTTCATCTGTCTTTACAATTCTCAAATGATTCTAGGTATATTCCACCCCGGTAAATTCCACCCCGGTAAATTCCACCCCGGTAAATTCCACCCCAGTAAATTCCGCCCCAGTGACAATGATCATTAGGGTAACAATAAGAAGTCGAAGATTTTATTTTCAGATCATACAAAAATACAAAAAATACAAATATTCATAGTTTGGAAATTTATTTCGAAGTGTAAATGTTGAGCAAGTTAATATTAAATACTTTTTAACATGAAACTGCAGCATATGCTCTTATGCTGACATAGACAACCCATTCTATGTTTTTTCATGTAAGTTGTTGTTTGGATTCTAGGACAAATACTTCTGTGGTCAAAATCTCTCCATTTAAAAAGAAGCAATGATCCCCCCCAGTTTTAAAACCCTATACAATAGTCCCCCTCATCCCCAACAAAAACCTGGTCATAAAATAAATCATGTAAAATGTGTAGAAAAAAAGTTTTCGGTCAAAAACTATTTCACACCACTTTTACCCGAAGTCAAAATACCGAATTTAAATAAAATAAAAATAACAATAAGTACTATATGACCTCATCTTACAGTTAATATCGCTGTTGCGTTGGCGATAATGAAGAAAATAAGCTTGCTATTGAAAATAAAATATCTCAACTGAGAAAGAGCGTTCACACAACCTTTCTTTCTGCTGTTCTATCACATGTTTAGTGAAAAATAAACAGCTTGTGAACCCAATTCTAAATTTTAATTTACTACAATGAAAATGAAAGTTACCTAGTATTATATGAAATATTTATAAATGATTAATAACCCGTAAAGTGGGGTGGAACTTGCCGGGGTGGAATAAACCTGGGTGGAATATACCGGGGTGGAATATACCAGGGTGGAATATACCGGGGTGGAATATACCAGGGTGGAATATACCGGGTTGGAATATACCGCGGTGGAATATACCGGGTGGAATATTCTCAAATATATAGAGGTTAGTTTTTGAAATGTAATTCAAATGTGATTCAAAATATAATTGTTTCTGAACAACCACACAGTTTTGTTAATTTGAACTAAATGAAAAATTACAGAAAATCGACTTATTTATCATTTCAGCGAGCAGAAAGAGTTAAAATTTATTATGCTTCATTGTCAATTAAATTTTGTGGAGCACAAAATTAAATTGAAAAAGCAATTATTGGTAATACTACTAGCACCAGCACTAGAAGCTTCACTAGCACCAGCTCCTTCACTAGCACCTTCACCAGCAACTTCACTAGCCCCAGCACCTTCTATGTAGAGCACCTTCACTAGCACCAGCTCTGTTCCTAATTAAGGCCAAGCCCTGCCAGTCACCCGTTCAATTCAAGGAAATTCATTTTCCAAACTGCCTCGGTTAGAAGCGACGAAAGGAGAGGAAGACCTCCAAAATATTCCACTGAATATGCCTCAATTAGAAGAATATTTTAGCACATTGTGATATTCCACGCCTTGCATTAATAGTCAATGGTATTAATGGTAAAATATTATCCTCTCCGACAATAGAGATACCGATAGAGTGACGGTGACTATTGCCGATAGAGTGACGGTGACTATTGCCGATAGAGTGGCAGTGGTTATTGCCGATAGAGTGACGGTGACTATTGCCGATAGAGTGACGGTGACTATTGCCGATAGAGTGACGGTGACTATTGCCGATAGAGTGACGGTGACTATTGCCGATAGAGTGACGGTGACTATTGCCGATAGAGTGACGGTGACTATTGCCGATAGAGTGACGGTGACTATTGCCGATAGAGTGACGGTGACTATTGCCGATAGAGTTACGGTTACTATTGCCGATAGAGTGACGGTGACTATTGCCGATAGAGTGATGGTGACTATTGCCGATAGAGTGACGGTGACTATTGCCGATAGAGTGACGGTGGCTATTGCCGATAGAGTGACGGTGACTATTGCCGATAGAGTGACGGTGGCTATTGCCGATAGAGTGACGGTGACTATTGCCGATATAGTGACGGTGGCTATTGCCGATAGAGTGACGGTGACTATTGCCGATAGAGTGACGGTGACTATTGCCGATAGAGTGACGGTGACTATTGCCGATAGAGTTACGGTGACTATTGCCGATAGAGTGACGGTGATTATTGGTGATAGAGTTTTGGTGGTCGCTACTGTCGATGAGAAATTCATTGATTATCCGGTTTGCACTCGATTTGTGTTGCATCATTGAGGTGGTAAAGTGAGTGCATGCAGTGAGTGATGAGTGGTGAGAGCAATGAGTGGTAAGTAGAGTGAGTGGTGAGTGCAGTGAGTGATGAGTGTCATTTTCATTCTAATTACTCCATTAGAAATCCTGAATAACATAGAAGTTTCAGTTTTTTTGCTAAATTTTCAACAGATCTCACTGTTCTCGATGTTAAGTTTGTAAGTGATTGTCCAGTGACGTCACTAATTCAACTTCTTGAATATTAAGGAGAATAATTTATTTCTATTCAGGATTTTATAAATAAAATAATGTGATGTTCCACTAAAGCTTAAAATATATTAAATTATTGCTTTGACTCTATTTCCATCTGAGGTCACTCCTTAGCTATTCCATTTCTCAGTTCAAACTCTTAGCAGTTCATTTCTCCAGGTATTCCAGTATTATCAATGCAAACACACAGAGAACATTCAAGCGGATCTGTTGAGTTTGTAGAACATGCTATTCCCTTCATCTCCTGTCCTCCTTGAGAGTGAAACAAATGTACTTCTGTGTCTCTAAGACTTAGTCAATAGTGCTCAGATTGAGGCATGGATTTGACCTGAGACACGAGTCTTGTGGTGGAGATTTCGGTGTACGAACTGCATTTCATAGTACGAGTACTCTAGTAGTTATGGGTAGGAAGAGACAATCGATGAATTCTTACTCTCAGCTTTAGAGCTTGAAGAGGAATTGCTTCTAGGAGTAAACTCTTAATATTTATCATTATCTTATATTCATCTTCAGTTTATCGCAGCAGATTTTCAATTAGTTCACTGCTCATTTAGAGCTAGAACTTTTGATCCTTGGAGTTTAATTTAATAATCAGCTTAATAATCGAAGCAGCTAAACCCCCCAACTCTCTAGTTTTGATATTGAATATTTAGATTCTCGAGATTCTGTTATAGATTATTGATGCCTGAAATATGATATAATGAAAAAAGAATGTTTCGACTAAATCCTTAAGAATTATATTCAGAACCCAACATGAGTTAATTGTTACTGGAACACAAAAATTTCTTTTTTTTTTGTCTAACTTGATCCAAAGAAAACAAATGGCTGTCTTTAAAGAGTTCATATAAGGATAGGAACGAGTTTGAATTCTTTGCTTTCCAAGATGGATCATATTTGGTAGTCAATAGGATTGTCAGGACTTAAGGATAGTCACGGTATTCTGTCTGAGAAATTGTTTTTGCAGCACTTTAAGATGAAACTGTTCACAACAAAATCAAAGGCAATTAAAGGTATGATATATTATGAACGAAGATCAAGCTTCTACCAACACAAATTTCAAATTTGGTTATTAATCAAATTAAAATCATTTGTATCAAATTATATTTTGGATTTATCAACGCGATGGGACGCTATCAGAATTCATGTTAATTATTAACTGTATTTAGTATAATTCCTACTGAACGAAATAAGTGAATTGATATATCATCAATATCTCAAAATTTTATCTGATCTATTATATCTTTAAAATTAAACAATATATGCATTTAGAATCTAATTCCTTACTTGTATAAAGGGTACAATATCGGCTAAATAAATTATATTTATATTTCTGTATCAATATTACATAAACAGTTGCTAACTGATATTTCCGTGGGGTGCAATATTTGATTCGAAAATATCCATTTTTATTGTCCACCAAACAGTTCCTTTCAAACAAGATAGCAAATTAGTATTCACCGACTGTATATTGCCGCAGGGACGCTACAAGTCCTATAAAAATATTTATTCACCTCGTGTGATGTTTGTTTGAAGAGGCGTGAACAAAATGTGTCCTCGCCTCTTTTGCATGCAAAACTATTTTGCATCTCAGTGCGAAATAAAACTCTCACTGATATGAATGCTGAAATCACGCAGCTTTGTGTACTTTGAATAGTTACAGTTAATCATTTAAAACAATGTAAAACTATATTACATGCACTCCTTAGAGCATACCTTCGCCGGCAATTTGACCCGTTCTAGTTACTGGATAATGACCAATCGTCCCACCAAATTTCATGCAATATGGTTAAATACATTTAGAGTCATAAATGACCTTGACATTTGACCGGATCACTCCCAAAATTCTGCCAGATGGTTCCTGAACATTGGCCAATCGTCCCATCAAATTTCAGACAATTTGGCAGAACACTTTTTGAGCTATAAATGGCCTTGACCTTGATCTTTGACCTATGACCCAATCTCTCCCAAAATCTAAAAAAATGGTTCCTGTATATCGAACAATCGTCCCACCAAGTTTCATGCAATATGGTTCAAAAATTTTTGAGTTATAAATGACCATGACCTTGACCTTTGACCGAATCGCTCCCAAAATTCTACCAGAAGGTCACTGGATAGACAATTTGGTTGAATACTTTTTCAGTTAAGCGAATAACAAGATGATAAATAAATAAATAAATGCCGTCTAAAATATAACCTTTCCGCATTCTGTGAAGGTAATTAGGAAAGAAAAATTTATAATCATTACATGGATATATTTTTTCCGTGTTGTGGATAAAAATATTTAACCATGTATGTAGTGAATATTTATCCATATAGTATATTCAATTATTTTATCCACAGCAAGTGTAGACTTAATGTAAACTACGGCAGTTAAATAAACAAAATGCTTTTCTTATAACTTATATTTATTTTATTTATTTCCAGGAACTTCTGCCTTGCAGCTCAATGAAGTTCGATTCAAAAGAAATGAGGTGGAGTCTGCCTCCAATTCTATTGTGATGGACCACGAAGATATTAAAAATTTGCTACCCCCGGCGACTGATGGCGAAGCTTTCGATAAGTGGGCTCGTGCAATGAAACTCAACGACATGACACTAGATGGCGCTGATGATGGCTCTGTTCAAACACTTCCACAGAACAACACAGAGATCGTTGCTCAAGTCGGAGGTACAGCAACGCTCAGTTGTTTCACGGGGCTCATGTCTGACGAGATGGTGAGTATGTAGATTATTCATAGTTACCAGTTTAACTAAAATTTCTAGTGGGTGGAATGAGCAAAGATATCTTTAGAGGTGTGCGGAAGGTTCACCATCTTCCATTCACCACCGGAATGTTCACCGCACTCAACTCACCGCATGCCAAGTACACCGCAACTCAATCAACCGCAAATATAAAGCAATTTAATTCAAAATATATATCATTAAAACGGCAAACTCATATTAAAATAAATATATCGGCTACTAAATATACATCAATTGCGTGAAAAATACATGTTTGTTTAAGATCTAGTTACACCTCTCATTGAATATTTATAAAACTTTTCTAATCAAAGAATATATATAGGGACAGGAATATTGAATTAATATTACTGGATATATAAAATAATATAAGTTATATAATGATTGTTGTCTCGACATAATTTTTCATAATCGATCAATACATCATATAAGCTAAACAAAAATTACAAGATGTCGTAATAAAACAACTATATTCCCAGGCATTTAACGTAAATGTATCTACAAGGAAAAAACATTACCAACATAGACAACGGCAGTACTAATGTTGCGCATTTGAGCTGTGAAAACTAGCTATTTTATTCTCACAACTCACATTTTGATATGGTAAAAGGATAGAATTTTGTGAGGTTCCGTTCACTATATAAGGCTTACATTATAGCACATGTATGAAACCATAAATAATTTTCAAAATGAGTCTCATCTACACGTCAATAAATTCGTTTTTCGAATTTTGAAGAATTTCAAACTTTAATATTCATTTTATTACCACATATACTTATTAATTGAATATATGAGGAATGTTTTAGACGTAATGTACAAAATAGTTGATTACGTTCTCAATCAATTATAATATATGTATACAGTAGTCGAACCTTTTTTTCACCTTGTTTTAAAGATATATCAACACAGTTACTGTGTGGAGAGTGCGGTGATCTTTCCGGCTGTGAATTGAGGACATTGAACTATCCTGCAATCATCTTTAGATGCAGTCGTGAAAATATCCACCGTTCTTTATTAAAGAGCCAGTGAAACGGACTATCTGTACAATAGACATAGTGTTTCATACTTATTACGTCATTATTTATTCATAAATGAAACAAAATCGAATCAGAATCAAAAGGCTCATCAGTTTTTAAATTGAATGAGTCTATTACTGGCTCCATAAACCGGTGTCTGTACCTGGTTTACTCTTTGCTTTTTACGAAAAAATTGACATTTCTGGTCAAGTTAGTAATATTATTTCAGGATATTGACCGCGTAGTATATATAAGCACCTAAGTGATTCGGTTCCGCAAGACGACGCAGAAGATGAATTAACCCTACTAGAATGAGATGGAGCATTGGGGCACTGAAGATGGGTAAGGCACCAGGCCAGATCAAATCAGACCTGAGCTCCTCAAACTCCTACCGGATGCTACCCTAATTAATCTCCTGGGCCTGACTAACCCTGACTAAATACACGGATCCCCCAACAATAGCGGACGGATATCATCATACCCATCCTAAAAAAGAAAAAAGTTGCTAGCGAAGCAGGAACCTATAGACCAATAGCTCTGACCTCACATATTGGAAAATGTGTGGAGAGAATGATAGAGGGCAGGCTTATGTGCTGGCTGGGAACCAGGAAAATAATCAGTACATACCATGGTGGTTTCAGGGTCGATCGATTAACCACAGACCAGTGCCTCCGGTTATCACAACAGATCAGCGATGGCTTTCAAGCAAGGCCCCACCAACGAACTTTTCTCACCCTTTCCGACAATAGTAGATCCTGTGACACGGTAAGCAGGACCGCTAGCTCTCCTGAAAAAAATGACAAAAAAAAAAGAAATTCCAAATGCATACATTGCATGGATGAGAGTGTGACTCAACCACAGAATGGCAAGAGTCAGAGTGGGAGACACTATTGGCTAAGCCAAAGTTATAAATCAGGGTGTCATCCAGGGAGCAGTGTTGTCCCCATTACTGTCTATTGTCTCATTGGATGATCTGCTACACCTCTTTAAAAGAGACACCCTTGCAAGTGTATACGCCGATGACCTGTCATTTGCTGTTACTGCGCATTCAAAACCAGAGTTGGAACGAACCATGCAGGATGAGGTGGACGAGGTGGTGAGATGGAGAAAGGAATGCGGACTAACCCTAAGCATTGGGAAATGCAAAACCTGTCTCTATATCTCTAGCACCGCTGAATTCAAATGGACACCAACTCTTAATATAGATGGGCAGACCATTATTGAAACCAAAAATTCGAGGCTCCTTGGCATTATAAACGACAAAATGCTAACATTTATCAAACTCACGGATGAGTTAACCAGCAAAATGAGATCCTGAATGTGTTTGCTCAACGCATTAGGAGGGGCCAACTGAGGATGGAGCAAGGAAAGCATGAGAGTAATATATACGGCAACCCAGGGAAGCGTACCAGAGTACGAGTGCATGGCCTGGACGCCCTGGATCTCACACATGAGCTTGGAGAAGATAGAGACTGCCCAGAGGAGGGCAGAGAGGGTTGACCCCATGATAACCCCAAAAAAAAAGTGACAGGAAGGAACAGAGTTGGAAGATATATGACCAGTTCCTGGATGAAGTCCCCGAGATCATTAACCTAACGGTAGGAAAGACACCATCTCTGGAAGGAGGGGATACACAACAGGATAATAAAATCACAAACGTGTAATACGGAATGCAAGCGGGAGCAGCGAAGATTGGTTGACGAGGCGATCAGGAAGGCTGGCAAGGTCGATCTCAACATATATACGGCCAGTAAACTGGCTGCACGATCAACGGTGCTGGAGCATTGCAGTCATCACTACATATAGTCTATCTCTAATGGATGCGGTTGTTGGAACCGGCGCGGAGAACAGACTAGAGAACCTAATAATGATACTGTGAAATACTCATGATAGGACCCTGGAGCTCACTTTGATATGGGTCCCCGGGCACTGTGCCCCGGGCACTGTGGCCTCCCTGGGAATGAAAAAGCGGACAGAATGACCGGTCTGCGAAGTTCCAGTGGACGGAGCCACGAGAAGGGCAATGATAGGATGAGCAGTGAGGGGGTGGGGGTGGGGACGTGAATCATGCGGCGTTGCGGGAGTTTACACTCGGGGGAGGGGGGGGGGGGGGGGTGAGGGAGGGGAAGGAGACTAAGGAACAGAACGAGTATCCTTCACCCGATTCTGCACTGACTATCACCCGGAGCTCGGGCGGTGGAGAACAATGGTAGGTAGAGTGGAGAGCCCGATGTGCAAGTTCTGTTGGGGTAAGGAGAAAAGTGCAGTGCACATCTTCTGTTCTTCTGCAAAAAACTCCAGTTCATATCGGAAATATTTCCATTGAGTCTCTTATGCAATGTGTTTAAAGCTCGCAATCCCTGAAAGATATAACAAGAAGAATCATAAAGTTTGTTTATAAGAGTGTTCTGAAGTGTGTGTAGTTCAATTTTTTGTAGAGGTAGAATGTATCTGGTGGAAAGTTCCGTTGGGGAATTTTCCTACAACACAATTTTATGTCTTGCAATCAATTAATTGGGAAATATGGCTTTAAAATATATATTGTAATCCTCACTCCTCACGCTTGATACAGTATATGAGCCAGTTACCCAATGCTGCCGAATAAGTGAATATAAATTTTTTGTCATAATAAGAACGAATTATGTGGTCAATGTTATACCTAACTATCAAAGTTTCTTATTTTCCCCAACGCTCTTCCTTTTTCGTTCTCAATTTTTCAGTTGGCTGATAACTCAGTAGAGTAACGAAGTAAATATTCTAACAAGAAGCAACCTTGTTATATCGTCAAATAGTTACTGATTTTCTATATCATCACAAAAAAAAACATTGCCTGAGAATTGGATATTCCTCCTCAATTCTGATACTTCACGATTTACATACTTCTTATTAAATGAATAAATATTGAAATTGGTTTTAGTTTTAAATATATGATAGGGCATGCTCCATTTTTCTGACTCGTAATGTATTATGAAGCAGGAAAATATTATTTTCCTGCTCTGTTGAATATCCTCTGTTGAATTGCAGCGTGCTTTAATATTAAATATATATGTATTCATTAATTCAATATATCAGCGAATAACAATTCATTATTCCAAACACAATAATTGTTTTCGAAGGTAATGGTAATCACCTAAAATATCACAAGAAACAAAGTTAATCAATTATTATTTCAGAGCACATTTCGTTTACCAAATTCTCAAATAAGAAAAATTAGATATTTAATCGTTGCAGAACATGGAATCTTTCCACAACTCTTGATAGGACGAAGGTGAAATTCTAGCACCTGAGACTAACATAGATGTTTAATCCAGTGAGTTAAATAAGGTCAATATGAAAATTCTGATTGAAATATAACGTTATCAAAATGCGTCTGTACCGCTCAGTATCCAATGAGAACTTTTTTTCGGTCAATATATTCGGGCATATTATATTAGTGATATAAAATCTTTCTCTAATTTGAAAATACACAGTTGAAGATCACTTATATTCAATGTTAATTTTTTCCAAAGAATATCCTCAATTGATGGTATTGTTTATCTAATATATTTTCAACCATCACTTATCGTTCGATTTACTTTTGCACTCTCAAATGTCTGGCTTTACTAGCTTGCCAGATTCGAACCCTTTCGATTATTGGCTATCGGTCGCTGTTAAGAGTGTGTCCAATGAGCATCCCCACAAGAATGTGGCTTCTTTTGAAACCTACATAAAGAGAATAGTCCTTTTCCTCCAGAAAGATTCTGCTGTTAAAATCTACAGTGCTTTCAGAGTCATTGACGAAGTGGGTGGACATTGGACACGTAACAGAATAGAAAACTTGTAAGGCCTCTTTCACACTTACCGGTTTCGACCGGTCAGTAAAACCAGCCGAATATTTGTCGGCAATACTTTCCTTTCACATACACACACACCTATTTTTATTGTCCATTAGAGCAGTGCACCTCATAATGAAAGTATTTCTGGTATATAATACAATTTTTTTACCCAATTGAAAATAATAAAGGTTTTGTAAACTTTGAGAAATAATTTTTAATTCGTAGTGGAATAAATTTTTTTTTAAAATAAGCAAAAAGTAGATAAGTACTATCATTGTATTGTGATAATGTAATGATCTAAGCTCTCAGTAATAAAATAGTGAAATCATCATTAGATATGTAGGACTTCAATGGTATGAAAAATGGAAACGCATGGAATTCAAAATAAATATATTTGCTCATTTCTTGGGTGGACGGACGGTTAGAACCGGCTAGTGAGAAAGAACACGTGTAATCACTCACTTAAGTATGCGACTGACACCGATTTTCAAACGGCTGACAACAGTCTGTTGTAGTGAGTATGGCCAGCTGCAAACCGGCGACCGGTCTGTAACCGGTAAGTGTGACAACTACCAATGATTACTCGCTCCCCTAGCAGAAATCTACCGGTCAGTTTTTTACCGACCGAACGAAACCGGTGAGGGTGAAAGAGTCCCAAGGCCAGGGTTATAATAACATTTATGCATCAATTTACGGAAATATTTTATTTCCCTCTCATCTTAATGTATAAATTTGTAGATCCCATTGTGTAAATTTATCGTCAGTTATGACATCTACCTCTTTTACAGAAGTAACAATAAATAACCTATATCAAATTCAATCAAACCCAAATTTTCCCACCAGGTGACATGGCTGAAAGGAGAAGACGATCAGCTTCTTTCTGTGGGGCAACAAGTGTACGTCCCTGAGGACAGACACAAAGTCTCTCAGTCTCATCGCACTAAGGTGAGAAATTAATTGGACTCCGTCCTACTGCAACACTAGACTCTTGTTATGAGTCCTGGGCAGTTACCATTCCCCAGGTTGCTTACAGACCAGGAAACCAAGTAAATAACAATAGCAAATTATTTATCGCTATCGAACATATCATTCAATTTATTCATTGGTATATTTTCAGTTAAGATGTGGTAACCAATCACTTATAAACTTCAGTTAATTATATAATTTTCATTATCATATTTACTTTGCCTAACAGATGTCCCTGTGCATTAACAAAAAAGAATCAATTAAATATTCAGAACGTCCCAAGAGATCACATTCGGTTTTATATAAGATTTGTTCAATTCACAGGTCAATTGTGTTTTTGCTTCTATTAACAATATCAATATGCCTCGAGAATACTTGTTTAAAATTTGATTTCAGCTGCATATTGGAAATAGAGAATTGTTTCGTAATTCAGTTTCGAATTTTGAGTGTGTCTTAAATCATTAACATTTGCTCATTTCTAACCATGTATCACAGTACCTCTACTGTGATAGTAATTAGTAACAATTCTTCATCTCATTCCACTTCCTCTTTTCAGTCATTAATAGAACCATGTAACTTATTATGCCACATTAAATCATGACTAAGCAATTTGTCACCATTAGTCTTCTATCTCATCCACTCAAACTGAGGCAATAAACTCTGAACTTTGGATTTAGTGTCACCGTGATTAGGTCTCGAGACTCCTACAGTTTATTGATAGGTAAAGTCTCCGTGATTAAGCCTTGAGACCCCGACAGCCTATTGGTAGGAAAGGTGTCCGTCATTAGGTCTGGAGATTCGTAGGTGAAAAATCTGTGATAAGGCCTGGATACTTTTTGAATTGATTAGTAGGCTAAGTATCCGTGATTTGGTCTGGAGACTCTTTCAGTTGATAAGTATCAACAACCTTACTAACCTAGCCCTCGAAAGTTCAATTCAAGCGAACCAGCTCTCACTAAAACTCCTATAAAATCTTAACGAATTGATTTTGAGATATATTTTCATAATAATTTTGATTTGATATTTACACACTTTCATTGGTAAACACAAACGAATAATGATTATCTTAAAATACAAATGAAATGCGAAGATAATGAACAAATGTTTCTCACTGCGCAATGACTGGTTAGGTATTAATGTAGTATGGACAGGGCGAGGCGCTCGGTGCTAGGAGTGTGAGTTGTTATGCACACAATAATTGTGCAACTTGTGCACTTCAGTGAAAAAATCGTGTGCGGACATTTGAACGAATGACAATTAGCCGAAGGACATTTGGTCGAACGGACATTTGGCCGAAAGACAATTGTGTGAAAGCAGATTTTGCGTAATATTAGCAGAACGAATATTTGGCTGAATGACTTTTTTTTCAATGAGTATCCATAGTAATTCGTATTTTATATATCTGTGGAATTGAAAGCTATTGTATAAAAAGGTAAAACACAATTTTAATATGTACATTAATGCGTATTCCTTTCACGTACTGCAAGCATATATTGCTCAACAATTTGAATTTTTATCATGGATCTCATCGCAAATAAAAGAGGTGGAAAAAAGCTTCTCTTCATACTTTTGAACTTATCATTAGTTATTATATTTCAGACAAAATTTTCACAAAATTTACCTACTTTATAGTATGAAATACGTTATATAGAGTTATTTTTTATCATATTAAGTAATATTACTATCCATCTGTCTTCAAAATTAAAATATTTCGGACAAATGTCCTTTTGCCAAATGTCATTCAGCCAAGTGTCTGTTGACCGAAAAAATAGTATGAGTTTCTTTTTACAGTTTTTCCTGGTGAGAGCACTGACACACGCTAGTAAAATATTTGAATAATTGTTCATAATAAAAGTTTCTCACCAATTTCATCTCATTTGTTTTCGTATAATTATGTGTAAAACTCTTGACAAGACGGAATCAAAATCGATTAAGGGTTAAAACTAATGATATTTTCTATAAAACCTGGTTTGCACGAACCAGTCCTTAGGTTACTAAGGGAAGCCAAATATATGTTATTAGGACTATTTAGTGTTTATCTTGCGAGATTATTTTAATATTTGAAAAAATTTGAGAATATTGTACAAATTCGATATAATAATTGCAATGGTTTTCCTTCATTTCTTTTCGGTAAGCTAAAATAATAGAAAGTAACTTATGAACTGACAAAATCCTGACATAGTTCTTTTCATATCTGTAAAGCAACCTTCAAAGGGAACTCAGACTCAGTTTAGAAGAATGGAAATAGCTCTTCTATATTCGACTCAATAGAAATATTACAGTACATTTTGTTTCTAAGAATAGGAAGAAAATCCAATCTGTTTTAATTTAGAAATGGTACATTGTATTCTCAATGTAATTTTAGTATATATTCAATTTTATAATGATGAGATTATTGTAACTAGACCTTATGCGACGATATTCAATTTTGTAGCTGCCAAGTGCTCATGGAGACACTCTGCATGTCAATTAATAATATCTATTGTATCATCCTCTTGGAGTTTACCCCGAATAGAGTTATTTTTTTCTCCTGATTTCTTTCCACGCTATTTATTCTGATGAGGACTCAAATACTTCAAATTTAGTTCAGATGTCCCCTCTAACTAACCTCACTCTCTAACTATTTAATGGTTGTATTTCTCTCTCAGGCCTGGGAGCTCTACATCCAGGCAGTGCATCCTTCTGATGCTGGACAGTACGAGTGTCAACTCACAACTCACCCTCCTGTGTCGTACTTCTTCAACCTGAGAGTTACCCGTGAGTAGCAATGATTGTGTGAGAGTTACGTGTGAGGTAGAAGGAGAATATGATACATGAGTGTGAGTAGGAGGAAGTGTCTGCGAGTTTCATGTGAGTAAAGTAGAGAATAAATAGATTTAATCCACTCATGAGTAGATTAGAGTTGTTTATGAGTACATGAGATCAGCATGATGTTAATAATCTCTATTGTGATTAAATATCTTTCACAACAAACATAGAATTGCATTAAATAATCGAAAATCCGATTCAAAATTATGAATTTTACTCAATTTAGATATTATAATTAGCGTTCAGACACTGATAATTAAAAGGAGAAGTGGTCATTAATTATTGGACTCAATTTGATGAACAAGAAAAGTCTCTCACGATCTCATTATATTGAATGTCACCAACTTATGAAAAAAACATAATAATTAAAAAATAGAGACACGATTTCAAGGCGAAAAGTAAATGGTAGCAATTTATTAAGAAAGTCTTTTAAATTTCATTATCTCCTAAATTGTTTTGTTGATCCGATAGCATGTGATTATTTTATCTTTAACCGGCAAAACAGTGAATGTAAATTGAAACCTCATTTCGTGAGTAAAAATTAACGTTATTAATTGTGTTAGTTTGGTAACAAACTCTCCAACAGAGGGCGATAACCTTTGTATTGATATCAAATGTTATATAATGAAATATTAGGGCGAAAACTATCATTGAAACAATGACACAATAACTTGAGAAAATGAAACTATTTCGTTATCAGAATGTCATTAGTTGTCACATTAGCTATTTGATCCATTGGAATTAAAGATGAAATTACACATCTGCCAGTCAGGAAAAGTTATTTCAGTTCTGCATATTTTTAACTCTAGCGCTGACATGCGATGCAATAACGTATTTTAAAGTGACTGGTGCACGAATTCAATAATTTGACAGATGAATTCACAGCAAATCAATTGGAAAGGCTCTGCTAAATACATTTACCTTTATCATACAATATTTATAATAAATCATAAATAAATCTTATGCATCTTTGAAAAAAAAACATTGTATGAAAAAATCGTTATTGGAGGGATATTGCAATTTAGATTAGATTGTGTAATACCATTCATGTGTTAAGCAATGTTTCGTGTTCTGTCACTACTCAATATGTAAATCTGAATATTTCAACACAAATCCGACTGTCATGCAAATTAGGCGTGTCGAACCATCAGAGCAATTTTGATTACACTTGGCTTAAATGCATTATTGAGTCATGTGATTGAAGTGAATTTTCACATGATATGTAATATACAAATAAAATATAGTTAGAAAATTTCAATTTTTGCGTGGAACAAAAACGGAGATATTTTAAGGTTTTTCAATATCATTCTGTAGCATGTAGCATATCATTCTGTAGCATGTGAGCAAGGGAATAAGTAGATGAGGGAGAGTGTGTATGTAACATAATTTGGTGGGTGTTAGAGAGAGTGAGGTGAGGTTGGGGCTTTGCGGAATACAACGCTACTGAGACATGCTTTACTCTCAGTTGAACCGAGTCTTGCTCTGATTGTGTAGTGTTCAGCGATGTCACTCACCTCCCGCAATGATGAGTATTCAATTTCCCGTATTACTAGTGAAAATTATAACTAAATTGTATTGTGGAATGTTATATATGAGTAATACCTTCAACAGTAATTTATCTTTTGCTAAAATATAACAGATTTATAGAATTTTTTATATTTACTTAGTAATCGCACTGGTTATACAAAAAAATTCTCCTTCATCTGAATGATAATGGTAAATATTACATTCTCACTGGTAGCTGTAATTACATAATAGATTCCATTTTGATCTCTAAATATATTATTGCTCATTAGCGCTATTAGACTCTCATTAGCGGAACCCTCCCAGCAATTGCAGACATTCATCATATTGATATGAAATGGCTTCCCCCTTCTCTTACAGATATTTATATCAGAAGATGAAACTCAATAGTTAAATGTAAATATTCAGCCCAAGACAATTTCTCTTTGTTTACACATTATATTTCGTAACATTCATACACATATAGTATATCACACCCCTTTCAACTTTCCCAACTTGTTCCCCACACCAATTCTTCTACCACTATAGAATGTAGGAATTATGGAGAATGATCGAAGAAAGTAAAAGGCCACTTTTTGTGACTATTCAACATATCAGTCACACTTTTCAGTGCCCATGACACTCATTAGCGTATGTTCCACTCCAACAATCGCAGGCATTCATTAGATTGATATCAAATGACTTCCAAGGCTGCTAAGTGTAGCGTGCTACTCACTTTTCTTAACTAAGTGCTGTGTGGAGAAAGAGTTTGACATCTCAACGCTCTTAGTCTGTCGATACATTGGCCAGTGCTTTAATTAGCGTTGATCTCTTTACGATATAGTAAATAACGAATATATTATTATTTTTTCGCATTAGGGTAAATCAAAGTCATTGTAACAGCTCTTGGAGAACATACATGTTCTCTCCCCTTAATGGAAATAAAATAAGTTATTTACTTCATTATTTTCTCATGATGCACAAAATCAGGGGAATATCGTGTATTTTAGTGCCTAGAGAGAATTGCAAGTAAATCAGTAGTTCGCGTGATGGAGCAATGCCATCTAGACTGACTTTACCTCACCATTTCAGTTGATAATAAGAACAAGATAATGTCTGAAAATAGAGCTGTTCCTATCATTTGCATTGCATGCGCAAAATATATTGAAGAGTATTTTACATGATTAAAACTAATCACTTTTAAGTTTAGCATAATTCAAATGACTTAGCTATTTAAGTTCCCCTACATTTGCTGTTCTATGATGGAATTCTTATGTTATACTTATTGGATATAGTAAGAGTGTATGTTAACTTTCATTTAAGGAATATTTTAAGATTTTCTCGTAGAAATTACAAAACTCAATGGTTTTTTATTTGCAGATTTTAACTTCCCTTTCGTTTCATACATCTAGTCAACAACTTAACTTTTATTTCTCTCTACTTCAAATAATTTTATACCAATCTTACCCTGATTTCTAATCTTATTCGCAGAGGCCGTCGCTTCCATCATCGGCTCCAGAGAAGTTCACATCGAAGAAGGTTCTCAACTCGCTCTTGAGTGTCAGGTGCAGAATGCCACCATACCTCCAGTCTTTATTTTCTGGTACCACAACGCCACCATGATTAACTACAACAAAAACCTGCTGGTGAGGACAGAAAACTTCACTTCCAGTCTGGTTGTGTCCAAAGTTACAGGCAGAGACGCGGGTGTCTATTCGTGTGAACCTCATTTGGCCACGCGGGCCAATGTTACAGTTCATGTAGTTACTGGTAAGTCTTTATCTATTACTTTATGAATTCAAATCTTAACTTGCACCAAAAACAAACAAAGTTGAGTCACCCTGAATTAAAAAAGATATCAATTCCAATTGATTAGAATTCACGTTGCTCGAATAGGAAATACAAACTTTCCACGTAATTATTTCCCATTCCTTGTCGTGTTTTTTTATTATCATTACCATCGACTCTAAGCAATGAACATAAATCCAACTCTTAATTTCCTGCTTTACTCTAATTTGAAAGCTGAAATACTTTTATGAATCTTGTCTATTTCTAATATCTTGACATTGATAAGATCTGTATGTTAGCATGGCTAAGATTGGAATGTTATTTCAAATGATTAAAAGGCTTCTCAGTCTATGAGTGTGTCTTCATGTCATTGCCAGTCCTTATCGAATTAGCCTGGGTTAATAGGTACTCTTGTAAAAGCGTGTACGTGTAACTGACATTTCTCACTCATTTAACTCATAAACTCATTTCAAATAACTTAACATTTCTATTATTACTAACGAACTTACCCATGTACTCGAATGATGCATGGATCCACTCCTCTAACTCAAACATTTCATTCCTCCAATATGCAAATTTCTCTTCATCAACTAATTGAGAAATTCCCATTTCCAGAACCTAACAAATCATATTTTGGTGAAATTCTGTTTTATGTTCATCCCCGATTTTGGTTATTTTGACAATTTATTTATTTAGCCATTTTAAGACACTTTTCAAGAATAACGGTTTTCGCGCAAATGGTTTCTTTTTCGAAATATAGCGCAATTAAGTTTCCAGTAATCGTGTGCAAGCTATAAGTAATCACCTAAGCTGCTGTACTTTCCACGCTTTATATATAATTACCAATGCGATAAATATGTGATGTGATCTTAATAAGATAATTCACTTGTTTTTAAGTAAACTACTGAATGGATCCCCGAGTTATTCCGTAAAGTATACATTGTGTCACTATCGAACCAGAGCGTTAGGAGCACGCCACTCCAAACCTCTCCAACTAGATCGCTAGATAAACCTTAGGAGCGTTATTTCTCGAAGACGAAGCGTTTACACAAAATAGGATGTTCATTAAAAATATCTTAAAATTGGCTATTTTTACCTATATAAATTATCAAATGTCGAAAATCGGGAGGGGAACTAAAGCACAATAATACTCCCATTTTTCATATGAACTTTATATATTATCCCATACTGACGAATCCCCTTATTCTCACCAACTCTATAAAATCCTTTTTCCTTCAACTCTCAACTCCTCCCATCCCTCCCACTTCACAATTTTCCCCCCCAACTGACCACTGCAATATTATTCCACCAGGAGAGAGACCCGCCGCCATGCAGCATGGGGACAGCAGTGGTGGTCCCATTTCTTCTCACCATTTATGGTCTGTTTTACCAACACTTCTGACTTCAGTGCTCTTCCAAACGCTGTACATGCTGCCACAAAAATAACGGGACTCGATGGTACTAGTGGGAGATGTACATTTGTAAATAGACTATTTTAAATGACTGTACTTACTGTGTATAGTGACAATATGATCGAATGTATTCTGTTTGTGTGGTCATGAACAATGTTTCTCTGGAAATTATTTTCTGGTCTATAGTTCAGAGTTAGATAATTAATACATTTTAAATTAATGTTATTCGTGAATATGAAATATTCAAGATTTTACGAAATAGAAATTTAAGTAATTACATTATTGATAGTTTATCTCTCGACATTGGGCATTTTGTTAAAGTGTTTAGGAAGATTTAATCTACATACATGTTCAATAATTGTTCATTATCAGTCACTTTGAAAAATGAGTGTCAATTCAACACATAGATGTTAATTATATTGATACACTGAGTTTATTTAATTAAATGAAAATGTTCATCGAATCTAAATCCCATTTTAGGCAAATATTAATCATGAAAAAATACAATTTATTGGCATCAAGAAGCAAATGTGGGATCTTCTAGCTAAGTTTTTTATACCATCTTTATAGGCAGTTGTTACATTGTACAGACTCATTTAGTTTGTATTTTTTTATCATGTGCTATGGAAATACAGGTTTCGATACCATCACTAAATTTCGAATATTTTCAAATTAAATCAGAGATATTCGTCTCCAATAATTTCATGCGTTGAAAAACCTTTCCTCTTCAATCGAAGAATTTTGTTAAGAGAACTTTAAATTCTTTCATTAGATAGTTAGTAATAGAATTATCTTCTCTTCGGCAATAGAAGTACCGATAATTTTAATTCAACAAAGAAAACCTTAATCTAAATTATTAATTGAAAATAAATTATCATAATAAATAACACCAATACTATGAATGTGACTAGTATTTTATTCGAGAATGAGAATATTTTGATGTAGATAATATTAGGGCCATCAAGATTAAATAATGCTTAAATAAACTTGATGTAATGCATGGTGTTATAAAATGATTATATAATAATTTGTAATATATGTGTAATATAGTTCTTATGGACATAAATAATCAAATAAATAAATATTTTTGTGTTATTACTTCTATTATATTGTGGAGCACCTATTTAGAAATTGAATAATATGTACCATTGTATATTATATATTTACTATATATATTGTAAATAATAAAACATACCTAAACATTCTTTTTTCATTATATTTCCTTGCATACAAAACTTACTTCATAGTTATTATCGATCCAACTTCATAGAAATAGAAAATGAACAGCAAAAATTAATGATTGATTAAAATATATCATTATGAAGCTATGCACTAATTATTAAATGACACTTTGTTTGAATCAATTAGTTTGATTTGGTTAAATGGTAGTAATTAGATTATTGATTTGAAAGATATCCACCTAGAAAGGAGAGATGTCAAACATATGCAGTCACACTATAAGAAAATAGTCATTCAGCAATTAGTAATGATCTATTTCGGTATTTATGAATGATTTTACCTTTGCAATAATAATCTACCAACCAAACCCATGAGAGTAACTGCACTCATCATCACTCAATTACTTGCTCTGTTGAAGGGAAAAGGCAGGCAAGTGTTTTGTCCTTCAGATGGAAAGGTGCGCTTGTTCTTGTACTATTAGGAGGAATATGGCGAGGCTCTTATTCTATTGGCGAAAATTGGTCATGGTTTCTGTGTTATTGGTGGAGATAGGTGGGCGTGGATTACTTACTATTAAATGTAACGGGTGAGGGTAGCTTTTGTATTATTAGAAGGAAAATGTGGTCATAGATTTCGTGCAATTGGTCGGAAAATGTGGGCGTAGCTTCATGCTGTAAGTACAGGTAACTCTCGATTTATCCTCATCTCGATAAGTCCCTCTCTCGATTTATATAGTTCGCTATATAGGTTGCTTATCCATCATTCGCGTTCGTCGTGTATTCTGAAATATTCCTTGTAAGAAAATAAAATCAAAAAGACATTTTGATTTATGAGTCTCATTATGAGTTAAAATAAAAAGTTGATGTACCTATAAAAGTAAAACCAGAAATAATATAGATATTAACCTCTACCCGACAGAAACGTGTATACATGTTTTCACAAAAATGTTCTTTTTTTCCGTCGTCTACGAGTATACCCATTACTCGTCTAAAACTTTACCTTCAAAAACCAGGTATATACGTATATACTCGTCGATTCAAGCCTTTACTGCTAGATATTTGGTTACAATTGTAATAAAAATAAAATTGGTTTTCATTTCTCTTTACATTTGGCAATACAATTTTGAGAAAAAGTAAGAAAATAAGGTAAAAAAATATAGTTTATGGGAAGACGAGTTGACTCGTTTTTGCCAATAAAGGTATTTTGAAAATAAAAAATTAACCACAAAAATGAAAAGAAACAATAATTGAAGTGTTTTTATATCCAGTATCAAAAATACTATATAGAATCAAAGTAAAAAAAATATTCTGAAAAGAAACGGTTTTAACAAAATAAATGTTGAGGAACGGGTTAAAGGGTTAAAATGGGTTCATGGCATAATATTGTAGGGTTCTAGGAAATTTCGGTCTTTGTGAAAATTCGATCTCGGAATACTCAGTCTCAGTTTATAATGATGTTATTAAAGAACAATAAAAGAAAAAGTTGGAATTATGAGTACTAAAATGTGTACTTTATTTATTAAAAGTAGATAACATCATTAACTGTTGTAAAATGATACGTAACATTGGTAATTTTGACATGTTTTGACATTTATTTAACATGAAACTTGAGCGGAAAATTCGGTCGCAGAAATTTCGGTCTTGGAATATTCCGTCTCAGGTATAAATAAAACTTATGAATTAGATGTATCGGGGAGCGTGCCGTCGTCCGAACGCCCCTCCAAGGTCATTAAAGAATAATGAAGTGTACAGTACAACAAACTAGCGGATACAGCAAACTTCATAACGGTAATTTATGTTGAGAGGCCATTTATAATTCTGAGACCGAAATTTCCGAGACCGAAATTTCAAGACCAAATATTCCGGGACCGAAATTTCAAGACCGAATATTCTGAGACCGGAATTTCCGAGCACCATATTGTAGAGCTAAGATCTAGGCTCATTAATCTGCAAATTGCATAAAATTCTGTTCAGTATGTATTATTGTACATGATTTTAATGTTCTTAATACTCTGAGTATTAAAGAATGCATTCGTACATTCTTTGTTTGGATTAAAAATTTAAATTTAATAAACATTCATTGCATGTTCAGCCTTGGTTAAAGACTTACATTTTTTCATGAAGTATATAAAACGTTTCTATAATGAGTTACAGGAATGTTTAATAGTGAATTGATGGTACATACTTAGTTATTTGGCATTCTTCTGACTGAAAATAAGAAAGTCGGAAGTAAAACAGACTCGGTAAAGTTTTGATTATAGAAATCTTTAAAAGCATATGTCATATGACATGTCATTGGCCATAGGGTTTGCAGCAAAAAGGTAAGAAACATTAGCCTCATTGAATTAAATAATTAAGAAATTGCATGGAAGGGACCATTATAAAGTATCTGGAGATTCTCGAGATGTAGTCATATACACCTCTATGTAGAGAAATTTCATTTTCTATGTATATTAACGCTTCTATATTTCAATTGTTTATCATCTCAATATATTTTAAACAATTATGTTTGTAACGTATAAGAGCGTTAAACAGTTTGCAAATTTTAATTTTCTCACTTTTATTTACTCCTTTATTGTTGGATGATAAGACAATCATCGTACAGAATGGAGTGTTTCCCCTAAAAGAAATGGTTCACATTTTCTTTGAAGCCAAATATACCGGGTGATCAATAAAAACCTGACACATTTCAAAGATTAATAATTTAAAAACTAAGCAACATATTTAAATATAGTAAACAGTAAAATGAAGAAAATAACTGGGAGTTTTATTTACATTACCATGTAACAAATGTTAAACTAAATTCTATACTCGATGTGGTCTTCATTTCGGTCGATGCATTCAGTAATCCGGCGTTTGATGTTGGCAACGACACTTTCACATGTTGCTCTTAGAATGTTGTGAACGAAGTCCTCAATTTACCTCTGATTGTCTGGTTCACTTTTTGGGGCATTGGTGTACACCTTTTCTTTACAATATCCTCAGAGAATAAAAGTCTAGAGGACTGAGGTCTGGAGAACGTGGAGACTATGGGAAGTCATTTCTCTTGGATATGATCCTTTCATTAAACATCTCTTCAAGCTTCCCCGCAGTCTCATTCGCCGTGTGAGGTGTTATACCGTATAAAGAACCAACTTAAGGTCTTTTAAAAGTATTTTTAACATCGATGATGGTTTCATTAATAAAGCCTTAACTCTCTCCCTGTAACTTTTATTAGGGTCTTCAAAAACGGACGCTTCAGAGCGCACTGATACTGGTATCCCAGAGGCTTCATTATCGTGATTGAAAATATAGATAGATTTCAACAAGGTTTTTAATTGTGTTCCCTCTGGTGCATAAAGCACATTGAAGTGAAAACTGAATTTTCGCTGCGTTAATACGAGAGAACTTACAAGATAATAAAAGTCGACTAATTTGCTCCTTTCCTGTGGTGAATAAGGCTTGCTGCAGGCTTCGGCTTACTTGACAGGGTTAAAATTGGGCTAATATATAGAATATATAATAAATCTGGTATTTTTGATGCAATTTCCCAAACCTTAGGTTTATTTTCCAGTTTAGTTTATTGTAAAATGTTGATTATTTTAAAACTTATTAAACTTTGAAATGTGTCAGGTTTATATTGAGCACCCGGTATTACCTCGATTTATCAACCATCTCTATTTATGCAGTCCCATTCCAGAAGACAAATCAAGAGTTACCTGTAGTTCTTTCGTTTAGCTTGAAAGAAATATCGCTCAAAAAAATACACTTTGAAACACTCCATATTTATATGTAAGTAGCGTGAGAAGAATTCACTCCGAAACACTCCATATTTACATGTAAATATCGTGAGAAGAACTCACTCCGAAACACTCCATATTTACATGTAAATAGCGTGAGAAGAACTCACTCAGAAACACTCCATATTTACATGTAAATAGCGTGAGAAAAAGAAACAGAAATTGGCAACTCAATCGAAACTGCAATTTGTTCAATAAATTATCAATGAGTGAAATAGTTACGACTGGTGAGTGAAAATAGTGACAATGATTCCATTTGAATGTATTTAATTCGTATGCAATTATTTAAATAATTAATTATCCTCATTGTTTCTAATTTTCCCAATTCTTTTTATTGGATCAGTGTAAATTCATCGCGTGGTAAATTCATTGCGTGGTAAATTCATCGCATGGTAAATTCATCGCATGGTAATTTCATCGCAGGTAAATTTATCGCATATTGTAAATCATCAGTGACATATAACAGGAAGGTAGATAATACAAATTAATAATAGAGATGTAAATAATAGATGATTTAAAAAAAAAGACATTGTAACGTTATAAATATTATGGTGCACTGCCGATTGGCCCAGGACAATTGGGCCCCGACAATTGGGCCTTCCGACAATTGGGCCCAAAACAGTTGGACACCAGGACAATTGGGCCTACGATAATTGGGCCCCAAATTAATTGAGCCCAGAAGACACAATGAAGAAGTGTTACTTTGTCCTTATCAGGGTAGTGACAATATTATCTTTGAAATATGTTTATATTATCTAAAAATATATTTATAATTTTTTAATTCGATTGATATATACTTGATAAGGTATATATTAGGAAGCCCCTTAAATCACATTTGAAAACTAATCTCATGTTTCGGTGTAATGAAAATCTTTAAAGTATATAAATAAGTCGTATTAACTTGAATCATGTTATGTGGATCCAATGTGTAGTGTACATCGTCTAAAAAAGTTGTCACAGTAATATTTAGTTAATAAAATGGGTAAATTTCAAAGATCTTCGTTACATTGAACTAAAATAAATTGAACAGTTGTAGGGATAAAATGAGATTATGAGAATACATTTTGTAATAATAATTTATAAAACTCTTCTATATTGAACACTGACTGCAGTGAACAGGTTTCAACAAATTCACATTAACTTTCAAGTCTACTTGTATGTTTCAATAATTTCAGCATGTCTTGGTGGCCCACGGCTGTTTTTAAATACCCACATTTTTATTTTCTATTGTCTCTTCATCTAAAATAGCTACATTCTAATTTTGTATTGGCTACATCCTAACAGTACCTATGGAGGTACTGTAACTAGGAAATTTGTTGCTTACATGAATTATCTCATAATAAAAAATTATAGTAATTTTAAAGAATAGTAGTATTTATTCATAAAATGAATATGTTCTATTAAAAAAAAAATATATTTTTCTTAATAAGAATATATTTTTCATATTAGGAATATTCTCTATTTTAATTATGCTCAAGACTATATTTTTATGCAAAATGCATATTGTCACATCCCTAGTTATTACTGTAGCAATGGTCTTTAATTAAGTTAATACAGTAGACTTTGAAAAAATGAGCAAATAATATAATGGTCTTTGGGCCCAATTGTCGTGGGGCCCAATTGTCCTGGGCCCAATTGTTGGTCCACGAAATAATATATGGATATTTTTCTAGAGCAAACCGTTATATAAGAAATGATATTCTATTGTTACAACTGTACAAAAAATATATCTAAATTACTTTTCAAAAGATAAATTGTAATCTATACCTCTTAAATAATTAGAAAACCTGGTTCCCATTTACAGAGACAATTATGCTTTGCTGATCATATTTTCAAAGAGGTGTAGTATTTACAGTTATGTTGTTCTTCAAACTATGAGTAGCTACCCATATACGTAAATTGAGAACTAACATAAATTTAAATTAAAGAAAAATATGATAACAATAAAATAATAAATTAATGCAATTACCCACATATTAAATATTTTATAGTAGCTGTATGATATACATTTGAAAATGATATGACATTCTATTACTAAAAATCCAATCATTTAAAATAAACTAACAGCACAGATTCGTACAAACAAGTTACCCTAATCCAGCGAAAAATATAGTAAGGTCAGCGTAATTATTTGCAAAGAGTTTATTTAAGTTTATCAATTTAATTATATAATGTACCATGCGATGAATTTACCACGCGATGAATTTACCATGCGATGAATTTACGGCGATGAATTTACCGGCAATGAATTTACTGCGATGAATTTACCGGATACCCTTTTTATTATAGACTTTGCTGAGAATAACTATACTGAAAAAATATAAATTGAATTTCACTGACGAGATATTACGTGACTGAAAAATAAATTAATTGAATGCATTCTGAATAATGAAGAAAATTGAAAACAAAGAGAGATTTTTGAATAAAATAGGACAACAAATGTTGGTGTATGGGATGCTCCGTATAATAATCTGTTAAGTTAACACCTAACTTAATAAATACTTAAATAAATAAAAGAAAAAAATATATAAACACCTAACTAAATGCGATACTTCAGAAAAGAAGCATATGGAAATGCAATCTGAAATATTCAGAAGGGCCATTTTTCACCATTAAAAGAGGTATAACTTCTCATTGAAATAAGTTTTTCTGGCAACCATATTATTGTACCATTCGTACAATTCATTGGTTAATAAACAGAGTTCGTAAATCATAAATTTTGAAACCTGTAAAGTCACTGTGTGTTTATAGTATCAGGTCGCAGTTACTCTTCAAGATAAATTGTTATCATATAAAATTAATACGAATTACTGTATATCGAATTCTATCGCATTATCTCATTGATTACAATGTTTTGTTTATATTTGTATGTCACAGATATGCGTACAAGTTATAAATATTATCATTGTATGAATTAAAATATATAAAAATGATACATCCCAATATGAACAGTAACTATGAATTAAAAATATTCTTGTCGTTTACGAATTTATTGCCGCTTATATCTACCGAGAGTGAGATGACAACATTGAGAAATTGTTGGGGCCTGTAATAGTAATAAATTTATTAATAGTATCGCAATAGGAAGTATTGCAAAGATTGAGGCACAATGGTATAAAGATATTGATAATATTAAGCCTATTGGTAGACTCAGAAGCTATTTCACAACAGATCATTTTACGATAAGAATAATTAGGTTTCAACAGTATCTTAAAAAAGGAACTGTTGAGACTTGAACTATTAAAAGTAGGTTAAAGGGTCAAGTACATGGAAAATTTTAGAAAATTGAAAATTAATGTATTAACAAAAGAAAACTATGTTTGTTCGTCGAAAATATCCTACTGTGAGAGAAGGAATTTTTAAAATAAGTATTGCTCTTTACATTTAAAAATGTTCGATTAGTGATGAAAATCTATAGGTACAATTAGTTTTAATAATCTATTGAGTAAAGTTTTGTTCCACGTTTGCAATTCTCCACCTGGAAGTTTTCCGTGTACTATGAATAATATAGTTTAAACAGAACAAAAGGAGGAACCATACTGGGAATTCTATGAATCATTTTAAGTGATCTAGACAATACGGCAGTTGGAGAATATCCTAGAGCTCGAAATGACAAATCCTTACCAAAAAGAACACAGAGAAAACTAATTAAATCATCATATTCAAATATTTTTTCCCCATCTAGTAAAGATATTTTTATATTGGATTGTTTAAAGTTATAATCATACATTTCGTTTTGTCAACTCTGTGTCAATCGATTGACACAGAGCCAATTATCAATAGAATAAAGATCATCATTGGTTTCTTGCGCTACGTTTTCCAGTATGCTATCTTTTGTGAATTAAGTTCATCAGCGTAGAACCATTCTCACAGAATGACAACTGTCACGACTCTAGACTGTCCGTGGAAGTAAAAGGCAGGATTTTCTAGAATTTATTCTTCAATAAATTTACTTCATTGGTTTAGTGACCTGAGGTAAAAACACAAATATAAGATACTAAATATATCTATCTATTTATTATAAAATTCATATGGGTAGAGCAATAAAGATTAAAACTTACAGAACTGTGTTTTTAGCCTCCAGCTGAATTGATCTGGTTTTTCCAGTCTGGGTAACTATACACTCTCACAAAAATTGTCAACAATTTTTCACTAAACTTTATAATGGATTACCCTGTAACACACAATGTAAATAATTTATTTAGCTAATTAAATCTAATGCAAAAGGACACACAAACTAAAGAACAAAGGTACAGCGGCTAACTTGACGAAATATAAAAATATGAGCACTATCATTTTAGCTAAGGAAAGCAACAAAAAGTCGTTAGGAATTTTGCTAAGGACAGATAAGGTTACTACTTTATTAAATGGTATCGCCTAACAAGGATGCGTAAAATAATTATGCCGATGCCGGCACACTCCATCGCCATTGAACTAAAGATAAAAAAATTAAATCGAGGAGAGTTCAGATCTAATATCAAATTTCTTCACGATGTCGTCTCCAGAACGAGTGACTACATCCAGAGTCACCGACCTAACCAAGCCGTCCTTGCTTGGTTTAGTAGCGTAACGATTCCATATGGCCATCTATTTCTCTCAGACTGCTTTTCCTTGACGAGAACAACATCTCCAATTTCCAAGTTCCTCTTTTTACAATTCCATCTCTTGCGCTCCATGAGTGAGGACAAATAGTGCTTTCGCCACTGGCTCCAGGAACACTCTGACAGATACTGGACTCTTCTCCATCGACGCTGACCATATGCCAAGATATCCCCTTCTGAGAAATCATATAATGGAGCTGGGTTTGGACTGTCTTTCAAGTCACAGGCATGGAGTCGTTGGGATCAACTGACACATTGTAGAATGGAGTGTTCACAGATTCGCAGATTCACAGAGGAAGGTACTCAATTCATCCCGAGTTAAGACTCTACCAGCAAGAGGAAGCAGGCTTGCCTCAAGGATCCTACGAATAGCCCATATTTTCCTATCCCAAGAGCCTCCATGGTGACTAGCATTTGGTGTGTTGAAGTGCCACTCATATTCCCTCAAGTTACGGTCATCACTCAATTTCGAAAGGGATATCGAGTTTTGATTTTCAGATCCTACAAAATTTGTAGAAATGTTTAACTACGCCTCTGATAGAAGAGAATCTGCGTATTGCATTTCTAATACTGCAAGTGTCAAGTCCGGGGAGAGGTTCGACGTGAATGGCTCTAGAAACCATGCAAACAAACAGAGCTGCCCCCATCACTTTATTGGTTGATGTTCATCTGATAGTTTGACCATCCGTGACAAAGAAAGGGCCAAAAACGTCGATACCGGTATGATGGAATTGGGGAGTCTCCTCCACTCTGGACAAAGGTAAATCCGACATCAATTGCACAGATGTAGGGGCCCGTAACCGTTTACACACGAGACAACTATCAATGAGACGTCTGATAACTTTTGATCCTTTTTCGATGTGGTATCCGGCCTCTCTTATCGCACCACTGGTCAGATATCTCCCTTGATGAGCCACTCCCTCATGGTAATGCATACGCCAACCCTCAAGAGACCCCAAGCTTCAATGAAGGGGCACAGGCCTGATTGGCTCTCGTTCGAAATATTTCCACCACGCATCAGGGCGCTGATAAGTGAAGGATAGCATTCTGCCTGTACCTGGACAAGAACGATTTGAAGGGCTAAATCTCTGGTAACTTCTGGACTTCTCGACGCCAGGGAAATACCGAACCTCTGCTTCACCCTATCAACATGTCTGTGAATAAAAGAGAAGATCAGCTTTATAACACCAATAACCCTATTAAAACTACTGACTCTGGTTAAAATTAATTTAACAATTGAAGGTTCTTCTTGTTTAGTTTTCATTACTGTAGTAGATTTTTCTTGTTCTGGAAGTGGAACTTCAAGAAGTTCTTTGTCAAAATTTTGTCTAGAATCTATTTTTAGATTTTGCTCACGAATAACCTCAGTTCACAAGAACGACGCTTCAACGGCGGCACTCAACTCTGCACTGGGAATGGTTACTGCTGGCCTCGGTATTAGTTTCGATTTACTCATCAAGTAAGATACAGATATTCTATGGTTTTCATCAATAAGTCTCCAGTATGCAACTGCTTATATTCCGGTATTTGATGCGTCCGCAAATATGTGAAGCTCGGCTCTTACAATGGAACCGAAATTTGAAGGCATGTAACTTCTCCTAATGCGTATCCGGTCGAAACTTGAGAGGGATTCTGTCCAGTCCTTCCACTTCTTATGATGTTTGCTAGGAAGTGGATCATCATACCTCTCTCTAGCGCTATCAGAATGTTCGGCGTTCATCATTATTTCTCTTTGAATAAATCTACCTTGCAAAGTGATAGGGCCAATCAAGCCCAATGGTTCGCACATGCTTCTATTTATTGACAACAGACCACGAATCGTGAATGGTTTAACTGGAAGACTGACACGGATGAACAATTAGTCACTATCTGTATCCCACACCATCCCGAGCACCATTTGTGTGGTGGTTGTTCCAATCTCTTTCACTGTAGAAGACTCCGATCGTTCGGTCTCAGGAAAATGTTCCACAACTTCTTTGATGTTAGAGGATATTTTATGCAATCTGATTTTATACCGTGAAAGGATCTCTCTTGCCTCCTCTAGGATCCTTATCGCGGTACAAGGTTTCCGTGACCCACCTAGGCCATCGTCGACGTAAAAAAATTGAGATAGAAAACATTTGGTGTCATCGGAGGTCACCTTTGATGGGTGTGAGACTGCATAGTTCATACCAAATTGAGCGATGGCAGGACTTGGGTGATTTCCAAATAAGTGCACTCTTCCTCTATACTCTAATGATTTCTCCTGAGGGTTCATTGTTCTGAAACCAGAAGAAGCGAAGGAAGTCACAGTCAGATGGTGGGAGATGGAAGTTGTGAAACATTGCCTCTATGTCGCACTGAAATCCCACCTCGCCACTACGGAATCTAAGAATCACTCCGTCGAGCCTGTTTCCACAGTCAGGTACCTGCAGCAATTGATTGTTCAGGCTAATTCCCTGATAGGATGCTGAACTATGAAATACCAAACGAGGCTTCTTCTTCTTAGGGTGAGATACGACGAATATTGGTAGCCACCACGCCTTACCAGGAAGTGGAGACTCATCTCGTAAACTTATAGGCTCCACATAACCCTTCCTGATATTTCCATCCATGAAATGCAGGCGTTCTTTTAGTACGGGGATATCCTTCTTTAACCTCTGCAACGTGTTCCTTGTACGGCAATACACTGCTACTCTATTATTAGGCATTAACATGGTTTCACTTTTGGAAGGAAGGAGCATGATTAAATATCCCTTATGATTGACGTGGATAGCTCCATTCATAATTGAAAGGAAGAGCTGATCTTCCTAAGAAAGAAACACCGAATCATCGTCTGATCGCTCTTCCAAACTATTCTTAACACTGTTGACTTGCCTGAACCCTCCAGATTCAAAACTCAGACCTGCTTGCATGTGCTCCTGATGTATTCTGAGGACTTTTCTATCCGATGGGGTGCCATGAACACATGAAGCACCCACTAAAGCCCACCCTAAAGGAGTGTGGTGAGCGAAAGGATACTCATTTCCAAAGCACTTTGTCTTCATAAATACTCCCGAGTCTCTTCCCACAAGCACCATCACATTGGCAGTTCGATCGATTTCTGGAAAGTAATGGGACAAGTGAGAAATATGTCTGTGTGCCTTTACTATCCCGGGATCAGCTATCTCACTTCTACAGTCAGGGATAGAATTACAAGAAAAAAGTGGTGGAAGCCTATAAGATTTTGTTTCCGTTTTTCCCCTAATCATCAAGTTATCAATCAAAACACCCCTATGTTTTGTTTTAAGCCCCGTCATAGTAGTCAATGTATATTCGTAATCAGGACCGTCTATATTAAGCATTTTCAGAGCCCTAGAATCTATGAAAGAAGAATTAGATTGCTCGTCTATTATCACATAACAAGTCAATTTTTTGTTCGGATCATCAGATACATAAATCTCGCTCAACAAAACCTTTGAACAGCTCCTATCTTTATTTGGATTGTCGCACAAGACGCTACAGAGCTCAATAAGATTATTGTCATTGAAATTCCTACCAAAAGAGACTTTATTTTTATGCATCACAGTACAGTGATCTCCATTACATCTCTCACAACATGTTTTCGAATCACAAGCAGGTGAAAGATGTTTTGATGACAAACATTTGAAGCACAGCCTATGAACTCTTGCGATTCTCATCTCCTCCTGATATTCCAATCTTTTGAACGATTTACACTGTGAAGTATGATGATTGTCATTTTCATGCAGAATACACTTATCTGGCTCAGACTGCTCAGTTTGAAAGACCCTTGCAGACCTGCAATCAGAAGTTCTTTCGGAAGGATCATCGTACGCCTCGAAATTAGGATTACTCATCTCATCACACTGGTTACTAATGAATTTTACCAATTCTGATAGAGGAGGGTTACAGTTAAATTTGACACTGTAGGTGTGACCAAAGCGTCGCCACCTCCTTTGTAGCCTATCAGGTAGCTTTCGCCAGATTGTTCCCTGCTCACTTGCGGTATTGAATACTGCAAGTTCTGGGTTACCCGCCTGATTAGACAGAACAACGCGACATAGATCTGCCAGATCACGGAGCCCTGATATGTATATCTTGAGGTCCAACCTTGGAGAAGCTCCTCAGCTTCTTTCTTAAAGATGCTGATATCTGTATATGAGAACCAAATCTCTGGTGAAGGTTATCCCATATGGCATCAAGAGTAGCCTGCGGATCTTCACCTAACGATTCGATCATATTTTAAATCATCCTCTTTTGCTCCCCCGTAGTATTAGCAGATAGTATTGTAATTACATCCATTGGGTCGAGGGTCAGATGCCTCATCTTGTTATTTAACACATGCAACCAACCTCTGAACTTATGAGGCTCTCCATTGAATGCACTCTGAGTGTTTTTAAATAAGTCCTGCTTGATAAGGTGCTGAGATGCAGGATCGATACAAGAACCCAATTCTATGCCACATGTCACAGAGGGACCAGGAGACAGGGAGATCAGGAGAGGAGGTTTCTGATGTGGTGGATCAGTACGAGAACCCAATCCCACACCACTCTCAACAGAGGGGTCAGGAGAGGAGGAGGTCGGGAGATGAGGTGCCAGAGGTGATGGATCAAAACAAGAACCGGACTTCATTATTGGGCATGCATTGTTGGCTTTTCCAAATTGCATTTCAGGAGCACTCTGAGTATCTGAAGCTGGAAACCTAAATGGAATTTCAAATTTACTACCCATCAACTTATATGGAAGTGACAAATGTGCAGCATCACTGTAGGTTTCAGTTGGTTGAGTCTGCTCACGTCCTACAGCAGTGTCTGATACCCCAGCAAAGGCAGCATCCTTCACTGAACAAAATGGACCTGAAGGCAAAGGACTCATGTCTTCAAATATCCCCCAACCACCAGAACTAGAGACCTCTATGTTCTTCTTCACAATGTTTAAATTATGATCACTAAGGCAATGCTTCGCGCCTTCAATTGCAGAAGCCTGATGAACACTTGTTGTTGCTACTGTATTTACTCTAGACTCCTTCGTTCTAGCACCCAACTGCACACCTGCCAGACTCAAACCAGTGTCAACTCCCATTCCCAACTGAACGCCTGATCCCGTTGTCACAGGCTCACTCTGAGTGTTGAAATCTTCAATTCCGAGTATCATTGTCTTTTCTGAATACAGACTTGCTATATCAATATTAGATATTTCATCTACCTGAAGTCTATTCAACTGGGCATTTATTTGATTAAGTGCTGCCTTCACTTCCTTAGTCTGATTTAATCTTTCAGATCTTATTTCTTGAGATTGGAAGACAGAACCCACAGCACACAATCTGGAGTGAAGTTCATAAGATGAATTTTTGAATTTAGCAAAATTAATCTTTATACTCTTTGCCAGACTTAGCAGGGCCTCAGACTCCATGATTGTAGGATCCTCGCCCAGTATATTTTCTATGGAGCTATGACTCTCCAAATAAATTTCATTAAGTTGAAACAACTGTGGCACTGGTGCCCTCAGACTTTTTCTGACTTCAGCTTGGACTTGATCACTCATGATTATTTTTTAAGATGCTCCAAGAAGAACCCACTGACTCCTATATAACCAGATCAAAAGGTCTCACCTTAATGCCTCAGAGAAAGGCAATCCAACTGTGGCCAGAAGTTGCAGTTCTGTCACTGTCACGACTCTAGACTGTCCGTGGAAGTAAAAGACAGGATTTTCTAGAATTTATTCTTCAATAAATTTACTTCATTGGTTTAGTGACCTGAGGTAAAAACACAAATATAAGATACTAAACATATCTATCTATTTATTATACAATTCATATGGGTAGAGCAATAAATATTAAAACTTACAGAACTGTGTTTTTAGCCTCCAGCTGAATTGATCTGGTTTTTCAAGTCTGGGAACTATATTTCACAAAAATTTATAATGGATTACCCTGTAACACACAATGCAAATAATTTATTTAGCTAATTAAATCTAATGTAAAAGGACACACAAACTAAAGAACAAAGGTACAGCGGCTAACTTGACGAAATATAAAAATATGAGCACTAACATTTTATTTAAGGAAAGCAACAAAAAGTCGGTAAGAATTTTGCTAAGGACAGATAAGGTTACTACTTTATTAAATGGTATCGCCTAACAAAGAAGCGTAAAATAATTATGCCGATGCCGGCACAACAACATTTATTCAGGCTAGTACTATAAAGAAGATAAAGTACTGAACCCAAGACTCATCTTCGTGGAACACCTCTCGTTGCTAACGTACTTAATATCTGAGTGTTAGAATAGAATTCTCACTTTCCGAAGACGGAATTCTATTCTAGGTTCTTTTCTCAAGTGATGAAATGAGGTGAGGATTTTGGTTCTAGGGTACAAGATGGATAAATAATGCGCACAAGACATATTCTTAATAAGTTCTTCTATTGAACATCAGATACAAGACAGCAGAGTGAAGTATATGTGCTGATCCACAATTAAGTTAACTCTAAAGTTAGAAACTGCAACAAAAGGAAGTCTGAAGCTACCGCCAGGTAACACTACCGTATCATGGATCACCTGATTGAAGACTGAACACAGATTTACCTGTAACTACAGTATTTATAGTGTATATTGAGTAAAGGGAATCCTAAAGGTTGAATTGTTTAAAGGTATTTAAGCAATTAGCCACACCTCAAGATGTTATTATTATATGGCATTGTTTACTTCTTAACAATGGTAGAGTATGAAAAGCAATTAGTTACGCATCAAGATGTTACTTCCTTTGACGGAAGGATGACATCTGAAAAAGGTATTTAGGCAATTAGCCAAATCAGCTACGCCTGAAGATGGTACTTCCGTTTTATTAATAGATGGCATTGTTAACTTCTTAACAATGCTAGAGTATGAAAGTCAGCTAATAAGGCATATTACTTGCTATCCACATAATGCATCTTATTAGGCATTCCTAATCGTGAACTGTGATTCAATGCAAGTTTTTCTAAGAGTTACAACCTTCTAAAAGTTAACATGATTTAATCGCAGCTGCTACAATACCAATCTTAAATAGTAATAATACTATTATTTAACAATTAATTAAATTGAAATTATTAATTTTTAATAATGCATTTTTAATGTTTTAGAAGGTGTTAGAAGACCTT
Organism: Caprella mutica; assembly: GCA_947561585.1. NCBI lineage: Eukaryota > Metazoa > Arthropoda > Malacostraca > Amphipoda > Caprellidae > Caprella > Caprella mutica. The sequence goes on along the minus strand of CANNZV010001750.1, from coordinate 85,786 downwards.
TTACACTGAGGATGCGCCATTACAGATACAAATTGTTTTCTAGATATTAAGTACGATCTGAACCGATGATTGACTGGACCTCTGATGCCGTAACAGCTCTAAATTTCTCAATAAAATATCCTGATTAACAGTATCGATTCATATTTAAATCGAAAATTCATATTTTAGAAAAATATGAATTGACATTTAGTTTGAATTTAAAATTCATATTTAGTTTACGTGAATATGATTACATATTGAATTGGTCCAGAGATCTCTACGGGATGTATCAGAGAAAGTTTACACTCATGGAAAGACAAACGATTGGTGGGACCTCTAGAATCGAGTCGGGAGTTTGGCAGAGGAGCTGTTATATAGTTCGATTGTGAGTTAACCGTGCGGTGAACTGGCAATGATGAACTTCCTGGCGGTGAACTACTGCGGCAAATTAAACGAAAAAATAAAAGGTAATGATGTGATAATATAGAAAATTTATCAAAACAATTTTATTGAGTTACGAAAAAATACAATATTGATTATCAAATATTCTATGCAATTAATTTATTGAAGCAGTAACTTATTTGTTCAAGGTTCAATTAAGAAAACCAAGCCAGTATACAGTTCTAAAACTAAAAATTGTCTTTTTCTAACATTCTCAAAGCGTTGTTTTAATATCTCTTGTTGTTTGAATTCAGTGTTTCTTTTTAAAGTGTTTTTGAACTGCATTTGAGTGGAGAGAAGCTCAGGGATTCATTTTTTAAGGGAACGAATGAATGACCACAAAGGAAAGAGAAAATATATGTATTGAATTGATGTGAAAGGAGGACGAAAATGAATTTGTAAACACTTTAATCAAAACTGTACCCATTAAATTTTCTTGAAAAAGTTGATAATAATTATTAATAATAGATGTAAAATAGGATTTGTTAAACATTTAATGTAATCATTGTATACACTTTTTAATTCTTTATCTCTTAATCAGTTAAAATTTTAACTCCCCATCAATCCTCTGGCTTCAAAGCTTCATAAGATAGATTCTGTGCAATATTTCTCACCTCACTTTCCAGTAAGAAGAAGATTGATGATTTGTAGTCAGACGGAGAGGATATTTTCTCTTCATATCTCTCGGATCAACCAACAAACGGATTTAATATACATGGAAATGAGCTACAAAACTGCTATAAAATGCCTATATTTGGTGAAGAATATTTACAGTCCTCACTGAAACAGATTGAGTAATACGCAGAAATATGAAAATTTAACAAAATTTCTAATAGAACAATTTGAATACAGATTTTTTTCATTTCCAATATTTTCCATTTCTGTAATTGTAACATCATTTGTCAGTTTTACAAATCACTCCATTTAAATTTCTTCACAAATTATGACATGAATGATTAACATTGTAAGATTTGTATGAACGATTTGTATTGCACGAGCTTCAAGCAAAGTAATTCAAACAAAAGGTTAATTTATTTTCGGTTGTATTGATTTTAAGGTACAATAATTGAAGAGTAAAATGGTAAAGAAGCTATGGTACCACAGTAATATTGAGTAAAATATCTCTTCACCACCTAGTCTTTAGACCCCTTTACTCACGCTTATTCAAGTTCTATTTATTCGAAAGAAATAAACCCTTTATTCACAAATGTCTTGTACCATATAATTATATTTGTCTTTCAATTATTGATCTACTCTTGTGTTGTAAGTATTGTATAGCTAATTTTTTCAATAGATATATTTCACATAGAATAGAGTTAGACAATAAAATGATCAAAAACTACCAAAGATAAAACGATGTGAATACTCAACTTAAATTTATTTTTGATTATAATTAACAATTATTATTTATTATTAAACAGTATTCTTTAAACAATATCAACTAATCAGTTTATGTATATTATCAAAGTTAATAATATTAATTTTCATGCATTTACATAGATGGAAAATGTTATTAACACTAACATTTCTAGAGAATTCATACTAAATCAATTGAACATCTAAATAGAATAATATTTAATGTCATCATATTTTCTAGAATGCCAAAGTTAGATTATTATTACATTTCATAGAAGCTGTTTAGGCAAATATTAATTAAGAAATATGAATAAGTAATGACTTCAGTTCCATTGATAATTGTCGTAAATTACACATTAGCAGATTGTGTGGGCGAATTGATTTATATTTCATTAGTAATGATAGAAGAATTATAGATTAGGGTGGAGCGTTTTTTCAACTTTTTCACATTCGAATTTGCATTAGTGCAGAAAAGTATTTGGTATACTTAGTTTGAATGTATAAAAAAATTCAGACCTGTCGGATGTCATCTTCATCTGCCACCATAGCTTCGAAAAATTATGAAAAACTAGTGGCCATTAAAACATAAAAAAAAAAAATTCGTCCATCAATTTCGCATTAGTGATAAAGTTCATTAGAAAGGTTTATTATAATTAGCTTTCAAATTTGAAATCATTGTTATACCATCTTCATCTGCCACCAGAGCTTCGAAAAATCGAAAATTTGTGAAAAATTGCATGCCATTAAAAATTTTCCCAAAAATTTTAATTTCGTCTAATGATTTTGCATTAGTGATAAATTTAATTAAAAAGATTTATTATAATTAGCGTTCAAATTTGAAATCATTGTGACTTCATCTTCCTCTGCCACAAGCAACATGAAAATATCGTTCAATGGTCGTTTTTACATAAATTCAAATGAAAATAAACTTATGGATTTATTCTTTCTCACCTCAATTGGCGATAAAGTGATGTAATCATTATTGTTCTGAACACTACTCTCACATCCCAAGCTTGCAACACGTGATCTTTTAAAGCAGCTTGTGCCCAAAAATGGTTTTCATAACGAATGCTCACAGACATTATCAAAATTCGGTCAGGACGGCTCTTAGTTTATTTCAAAGTATTTTGAAACAAATCCAGATCTATCCAAGTTAAGGTGGCTGTACATCGAGTTCCAGCCCACCCATCCCAACCTCTAAACCAACACTAGAAAAAATATTTCTTCCCTTCAAATACTGTAAATTTCTTCCTTCTATCAATTTGCTTTTATGAATTCATCTCTGGCCATTTAGAGGCTGAATTAGAGGCTTTAGTGACTATCTTGATGTATCGTTTCACAGCTTGAGTATGGTTACAAAAAGGAGTAATGTTTTGGAAATTTTCGATATCCACTAAAGCATGCTGCAACTCTTCTGTACTGATGCGTCTTGTTAATGGTGGCTCCTCCAATTGAGTATCTTGGCAATTTATCCTCAGGTGATAGGCTGGTGTATCGAACTCCAATTTCTGCATTATGACTTTCTCATGAAGTTCTTGAGTCGGTTCTAGATTTCGAAATCTACAGTTCTTTGATTTCGTGGGTATTCATCGCTAATCATTGAAAGAAGGAGGTTCTCCGAATAGGCCAAATACGCATTGTTCTTGATTACCCTGTCTACAATTTCTCTTAATTTTTTGGTCAAGTATCTATATGATTGTATCATCCATAAGAAGTATTTTGAAATCTAGAACCGACTCAAGAGCTCTTGAGAAAGTCATAATGCAGAAACTGAATTTCAATGCATCTGACTATCGCCTGAAGATACATAAATTGCCAAGATAGGCAATTGGAGGTGCCACCATCAACACGATGCATCAGTACAGAAAAGTTTCAGCGTGATTTAATGGATATATAAAAATATCAAACAATTACTCATTTTTTCAGCCATACTAAAGCTGTGGAACGATACATCAAGGTGGTCACAGAAGTATCGACCTCAGTTGTAGGGGAAAAGGCAAGAGATGGATTCATAAGAGCAAAAATTGAAGAAAGGAAGAAATTTCCAGTACTTGAAACGAAGTAAAGACTTATTCCCGTGTTAAAGTTCCCATTTTTGTTGTGTTATAAGGAGAACCTTGTTCATCATTGGTTTAGAGGGTGAAATGGGTGGGGTAGAACTCGATGTACAACCACCTCCTCCTGGTTAGACCTGGATTTTTTTAAATACTTTGAAATAAACTAAGAGCCATCCTCAGCGAATTTTGATAATGTACCTATACAAATGTCAATTGGATATCTGTGAGCACTCGCTATGAAAACCATTTTTGGGCACAAGCTGCAGTAAAAGATCACGTGTTGCAAGCTTGGGATTTGAGAGTAGTATTCAGAACAATAATGATTACATCACTTTATCGCCAATTGAGGTGAGAAGGATTGAATTCATAAGTATATTTTCATTTGAATTTATGTAAACAGGACCATTGAACGATATTTTCATGTTGCTTGTGGCAGATGAAGATGAAGTCACAATAATTTCAAATTTGAAAACTAATTATAACAATTCTTTTCAATTAAAATTATCACTAATGCAAAATCATTAGATGAAATTTTAATTTTTGGGAAAATTTTTAATGGCATTCAATTTTTCACAATTTTTCGAAGCTCTGGTGGCAGATGAAGATGATGTAACAATGATTTCAAATTTGAAAGCTAATTATAATATACCTTTCTAATGAACTTTATCACTAATGCGAAATTGATGGACGAATTTTTATTTTTTAATTTTTCAATGACCACCAGTTTTTCATAATTTTTCGATTTTTCGAAGCTATGGTGGCAGATGAGGATGACATCTGACAGGTCTGAAATTTTTTATACATTCAAAATTAGTATGCCAACAACTTTTCCGCACTAATGCAAATTCGAATTTGAAAAAGTTGAAAAAACGCTAAACTCTATTATAGATGTGTGCAATTAAAATTAAATATAATGTCTACCAGGGGTGGCGAACCTATTCAATTGACCGGGTCACTTTTGATATCTCAATTTAAAAAAAGAGAAAAGAGGGTCACTATTTTTTTAACTCATTAGCCCTACCCTAGTAGCCTAACCCTCAAAAGTTTGCTCACTAACTTAGCTGATGGTGCGAGCGCACAAGTCCTCACTAAAACTATTATAAAAATTTAACAAATTAAAAACCTTCATTTGATATTTTCACATTCATTAGTAAATGCCAGAGGATAAATTTCTATTTAAAATAAAATTAACAATTAAAGATAGAAATAAATATTTCCTTAGGTATTATTGTATGGGACCTGGGCGGGGCTTGTGACTCTGCACGGAGCTTAGTACGAAATTAAAATCGTCTCAACTGTACGAAGAACCACCTTATTTCGTGTCGTTTTCTTTGTCTAATGCAGAATTTTGTCAGCTATAACCACATCGTTGGTTTGTTTTCCTATTCCTAATAGTTTTCTACAGAGTGATCATAAGCAGAGGGTGGTGAAAAAGCGCTTGCACGAGCTTATTTCAAACCTTATTTATTGAAAGAGTAAGTTTTTATCACTGAAAATTAGAATGATTTTAAGAACCCGTATGATGAATCAGCGAATATTTTCGTAACTACGATCTATTTATGGAGCTACTCAGAATCTATTATGGTTGATGCAGGATGGTGCTCAGTACACAGGACACTTGCTGTTAAAGAACGATTGAGAAAAGTTTCAAACATCCGAGTCAATCCCAAAGGTCATGCAATTGAATTGTCTCGGATGAACTCAGATGTAACTGGTTCCGATTTTTTCTTGTGGGGTTATTTGTAAAATGATGTATGTTCCTCCTCACTTTCTGATCTGAATCAATTAAAAGAACGAAAAACGCATGATGTGGATTTCTTGAAAGCTAATCCTAGCGTGATCTAAAAATCAATGTAACCAGTCAGAAAACGAGTGCAAAAATAATGTATTGAAAAAAATGGGGGATAATGGATGATATTGGTAAAGAATGTTTTACTTTGGATCTTTATAATATGCAATTGTTTCTTTATTATAACTAAGAAAATATTGGGTAAACAAACATATTTTGATATCTTTTATCAATTTCATGTCTGGCTCATGAGCTTTTTCAGCACCCTCTACTTATGACCACCCTGTTGAAAAACTATTAGGAATAGGAAAACAAGCGAAGAATTTGTTTGTGCCGATAAAAATCTGCATTAGCCAAAGAAAACCTCACGAAGATCTGATGATTATTGTTAAAGTTATGGCTACTTTAATTTCGTACCAACTTTTTTTTTAACTCATACTGTATAGTGATATACATTTAGTTCAAATCTACCTGGAAATTGTGAAAATCTACCGAAAGCTCATTTCATAGTAGCACAAGTGAACATTAGTCATCATTGTACAAATTTAATGAAGTGAAGTGGGTCACTGAAAACGGGATGGTGGGTCACTTCGTGACCCGCGGGTCAGTGGTTCGCCACCCATGATGTATACCATACATCAAAAAAGTATGTGCAGTATTACCAAAGTTGAATAGTCTTGTTATGTAATAACATTTTAGCATGTAGATGTGTCTAGTTAATTGGTAATTACCTTCATCATTGATAATGTTTCAATAACATTTTAAAATAATTATTTTAAATTGAAATGAAGTTAATTTTATGTGTACTATCAATTTTCTTAACTGAGCATTTATATAATCAATATTATATTGGAATTGGATATTAAGAATTTAGGAATTGGAAAGACATCCCCCGCTTTAATTACCGAATCACAACTCAGTTTAATTACCAAACGGTAACAAAGGCTAGCAAAAGTAACTAAACTTTTATAATTGTCACTCCTTGATTATATATCTCATTTTCTATGAGTTATAATGAAATTATTTATTTTTTAGAGTTAGAGTACTATATAAGCCTCTTATCAAACTGTGTTTCAGTGTTTGTGACTGTTATGAAAGTTTAAAGTAATAAATTTATTATTAAAGGTTTTAAAATACAACCATAGCTTAACTTTCACTCACTATAGGTGAGTAATTAATAGATACTTAGATTTCTATAATTATTGTGTTACATTGAACAAACAGCAATTTTATGCTCTATGAAATATTTGGAAAGATGGGTACCAAGTTTCAAATTATTGGTACGCTCTACATTTTCAGACACGTCTGAAAAGGAAATATAGTAATTATTATATTTAATTCAACTTCTATTCGAATTGGTATCATGAATGCCAATTTAAATAGAAGTTAAATAAGGATTATTATATAGAGATCTTTACATGTTCGAAAATATGGAACCGTGCGATAACATGGAACTTTCCCTTAAATGGGACATGTTGAATTTCTGAACCAATTCCTTCTAATAACCTCATCTTGATTATAATTTTGATGTTTTTTTAGTTACTGTGAAATAATTACAAAAATTTTCTCCGTTTTCTATATCTATTTCGAGACATGACTCGAAATAAGTACCACTTTTTATTAAAGTGAGGCGTAATTAAAGCGAGGCCTGCCTGTTTAATGTATATATCATCTATATATATTGTATCAAGTTAAACATATCCTTATTGTCAACTGAATAGTCTAAAAAATTAGCAGGAATTATGCTTCTAATTCTAAGGATAAAAAGGAACACCAGTACTGGAATGTACATTTCTTTAAAAAAACAGGACGTTTCGATAGTCTAGCTATCATTATCAACTAATATAAAATCTGTAATGGAACATAAAAAATAAAAAACATACACTAATATTATTTTATTGAACATTAAAAGACCTAACTAAAAATTAATTAAAAGTTAAAGGATAAGAACTGTCACTATTGTTTAAAATTGGTTGGCGTTTAAAAATGTGAAGTGATTCTAAAATTCTCAACTCATTAAAATTGTTGCCATTGACATATAACTGTTATGTCAGTTATATGTCAGTGGCTCTGGACCTGGAATTTTGTATGGCCTACCCAAAGTTCACAAGCTTGATTTTAAAAGTAAATTTCAATTTAGACCTATTTTTGCAGCTTATAACACTCCTAGTTTTAATATTGCTAAATTTTTAGTCCCTTTCTTATCTCCTTTAACCACTAATGAATACACTTGCAAAAATTCATATGATTTTAGTGAAGAAGTAACTAGTATTCCAAATTCTGACAATTTTTTTATGGCATCATTTGACATCGAAATTTTTTTTACAAATATGCCTCTTCATGGAACAATGGATATCATTTGTAGTAAACTCTTTTCTGATCCATCTTCTACTTTTTTAGGGCTAACTGTCTCATTTTTTAGAACATTTTTAGAGCTTTCAGTTTTAAATAGTATCTTTTTATTCAATAACAAATATTTTAAACAACTTGAAGGTTTAGGTATGGGACTCCTATTAGGTCCTACTTTCGCAAATATTTTTATGTGCCATCACGAACAAAATTGGCTTGCAGATTGCCCCTCTAATTTTAAACCCTTGTTTTACAAAAGATATATTGATGACACTTTCCTCCTTTTTAAAGATAAATCTCACGTTCCCCTATTTTTAACTTACCTTAATAGCAAGCATAGCAGTATAAATTTTACCTTTGAACTTGAGCATAATAATAGTTTATCATTTTTAGATTGTAATATTCACAGGCAGGACAACAAGTTCCATAGTTCAGTTTTTAGAAAAATTAGTTTACAGGTTTAGGTTCTAGTTTTTATAGTTTTTGTTCCACTTCTTTTAAATAAAATAGCATCAAAACTTTAATCTTTAGGGCATGCAAAAATGGTAGCAATTTTTCATTTTTTAAGCGGGAGATTTCTTTTTTACGCTCTTTTTTTAATAACAATGGCTTTTGTACTTCACTTTTTAATAAAATCCTTATGCAGTTTTTATATAGGAATTTTAATAGCACTTATACTGTACCACCCGCTGATAACACTTTATATGCATCCCTACCATATCTAGGCTACCACTCTGTCAAATTAAAACAAGATCTTTCCATTCTTTTTACTAAATATTTTAATGATGTAACTTTTAGATTTGTTTTTACCAATTCATTTACAATAAGCTCTTTTTTTAATTACAAAGATAAACTTCCTCTCGGCATGCTCTCGTCAATCGTTTATTCCTTTAGTTGCGTGCAGTGCACGTCAGAGTACGTTGGCATGACGTCGCGGCCACTCTACATGAGGATTGCGGAGCATGCTGGGAGGAGATTTCGAACTAATAGACCAATTTGCAATCCACCTCATTCATCAATTAGAATTCACACGGAGAGTTCTTGCGACTCTCCAATCAATTTAGATCATTTTAAAATTTTAGGTAGTGCAAACAATTTTAATGAGTTGAGAATTTAGTACTGGTGTTCCTTTTTATCCGTCAACTGAATAGTTACATATTTCAGTTATTGTCTTTTGAGTGACATTTTTTAAGTACTATTTCTGTTTTTTTTTAAGAACAGACACTAAACTTTCAGAATTTAAAGGAATTATATGCAAATTTATCCCATCACAATTGATTGTCTATTCCATATTTCCATAATTCTGTAACTGATTAAATTATTTATCTTTCAATGAAAGTAGGTAAATGACAGGGTAATACTTAATAATATTAAAATGAACAGTTCAACAAATAAGCATGAGTATTTTAAAGGATTTTAAATGGGCTAAAGGAAACAGAACGAAAGCCACAACAGACACGCAACAGAATTGAGAAAGATATGCTATTTAGAGTTATTGAAAAGTATATACATATATTCAATTATTCATATTGTTATTATATTAGATAACGAAATTACTCCAATTACTGCCATTACAGTGAAATAATCTTTAAGCAACAGGTATCGCAGGTATTTTCTATATCTCCAAAGAATGAATTCTAATACGTTCGCAACTGATATAATTACAATTTTATGCAAATGTAGACTTTCCCCATGATTTATCAAACCATCTTGACATTTGCGCTGGAGAAATGTGTACTGCAGACCTTTGGTAGAATAGAATGAAATTAAAGAATTAATATGATATAAAAACATCGGAGAGGTCAAATTACTATAGTTTTAAATTAATTCAGGTCTTAAAAAATAAAAATCATGAATAAATAGTACATCGCAGCAGAAAGAAAATTATAACTCGACGAGCACTCGTAGAGTGCATACCTTTGCCACCGCTATTAAGTAATTTTGAGTAATACATAACCTTGACTCTGATCTTTAACCCGATTGCATCCAATATAAAAGAAATGGTTCCTAATTAATGACCAATCATCTCACAAAATTTGAGGCAATTTGGTTGAATAAGTTCTATTTGAGTGAGGTGAATAACAAGATTACAAATAAATATATAAAAAAAACCTATTCTATTCGTGCGGGGATAAATATTTCCGATGAATTTTACCAAGGTAATAAATAAATGCCATTCGAAACACAACCTTCTCCAATTTTGAGAAGACAAAAATAAGACTATAATGCTTTATGACTTCGATAAAAATAATAATCTTTCGAGTTAGAAAACGGATCAAAAATAGTATAGGAACAAATTAATGATATTGAAGTCCAAGATATTCAGCAAAAAAGTTTTTGACATATTTGGTATTGTTTGTGTGATATTATTCAAACTTTATTTAGATAAATTATTTTCCATGAGCACTAATATTCATTAGTGGTGAATTTATTTCAAAATTTTAATTATTTATTAGTAATAGTCACCATTATTATTTCGTGAAGAGATATCTGATCAGAATGAAAGAGTGTAGTCAGCAGAAGGGAGAACTTTCTTTGATTATAATTTGAAATAATCAAGAATACTAGTTACGATCATCGATTAGTTATTTATTCAAATCTCTTGAATTTGCAACGATTAGAATCTGAGTCTTTTGTGGTAATAATAAGTTGAATAATATCTGTATATGCCTTCGATCAAATGATTTCTGGTCTCTTCAGAAAATCACAAGTAATTATCTTAATGTAAAAAGATCTTCCAGTCAGTCCTCCAATTAGGTGATTTCAAGTTCCAGCTGAAATTATCTTATCGACAATAAAGAGATAATTTACAAGCAGGAGAATGATGTCCGCAACACATACTTACTATTTTCTTAAATAAAGTGAATTTGATTTATAAATAAAATGCAATTCATTTTTCGAAACTTTTCTGCATACATTTTTCTCTAAATCTCACACCTGAGTTTCTCAATTACTGAACTTTTCACACTTCGTATCAATTTTCTAAATTGGTTTCTTCGTTTACGCAGAAAATTACACATTATGAAACTTTTAGAAAAGAAAATAGAATTTTAGAAGAAGGAACAATTGTAAGAAATTCAGATTTAAAAACGAAATGTATATTGTTTCTGGAGTATGATATGTTAGGAGTGTGGAAAATACTAAATTCATCTCACTTTAATGTCTCTCATTTTTGTTAACTTTCAGTTATTGCAGCAGAACTCCTTTGCAGTGAACTTCAACATTAATCAATGTCCACTAATTAGAAATATTAAACGAAATAACAAAATTTATACGGAATAAAAGACATGAAAAATAAATATAAAATGCATAATATACAGAATTTTTTTTTAAATAACTTTCGCATCGTGAAAATGTATTCAATATTATTAGTTATGTATCAAAATCATTTCACTACATTCAAAATAATATTCAGTGGTAAATACGATAAAGAAAAAACTGTTCATACTTTTAACGATACACTGAGAAAGAAATACGAGTCAAATTGACTCAAAATTTGAGTTTTTAGATTGTCCTAAAAACCGGCTCAAAAATGTGAGTCAATATGACTCATCCTAGCATTTTACTCCCAAATTAGAGTCATATTGACTCGTATTTCATAGTCAGATTCACTCAGATAGTGTCAATCAAGAAAATAGACTCCAATTTGGAGTTTTGCCACTCGTGTCTCAAGTGATGAGTCAGGTTGACTCGCAATTTTTTATCAGTATAAGTGTTAGCATATGTTTCAAACCAGTAATTGTAATTACAGGTATTTTCATTATAATAAACAAAACGTTTTTGTGTGTACGTTGAACATCTGCTATTTATTTTATGATTATACTCTTGATTTCCTTTTTTCCCGTTAATTAATTAATTAATCCCACTACCACCACCTGTTCACAATGAATTAGTAATCTGTTCATGAAATGAAGCTTGCGTTTGACTTCATTCATCCATGTTAGTTTTTAAAACTTGGAGGCTTCATAAGATTGTATTCCATGTTACATTATTTACTTTCTTCCCCGAGAGAGGAAGATTGATGGTTTGTATTCAGACGGAGAGGATATTTTCTCTTCATATCTCTCGGATCAACCAACAAACCCACAGATTTAATATACATGGAAATGAGGACAAAAATTGTCAGAATTGCCTGCAGTTGGTGAAGAAAGTTTTCTGCCGAACAACTTTGACTCTGAACTGTTCTTTTGAATTGAGTTCACCTTCAGTTTAATTTCATTTGTTTTATTGTAGAAATTTCACTTCAGATTCACTATATTTTATTAAAAGGGAAGGTAGAAGAAAATAATTGAAGAGGGAGAGAAAAGATTGGTAGTATAATTAACGTTAGGTAGAAGAGGATACATTATTTGAGTAAGAGAGGAAGTAGTGTTATAAGAAGTGTATGTAAAAGATTTCTGTCATGCAATGGAGTCTTCGAATTCAAATAAATGTAAATATTCTTGTTTGAACAGTCAACTGAATACAAAATATCTCTGGGAGATTGGACTCGATACGAAGTATCAAGTAGACATTTTTTCTTTGGATTTCGAATTCATTTGGTTGGTTTTCCATTGCATCAAAGACTATTTTAAAAGAATGTATATTTTCCTATGTATTCAATGGTTATATTCTTTTCATAAAAAAGTTAATAGAAATAAATTATTATCCATATTTTGTATTTGATGAGACAAGTTTATTCATTTTAGCAAAGACTAAATTTTCACAGTTTAAGTTTCTTCAACCGTAGATAAAAAGAAGTACTAGTAACATATCTTCCAATTTCAATTTATTCATTATATATAGCGTAAGCAGGCAACAAATAATTTTTTAGACATATTTCATTATTTGTTAGAAATGTTTCATTATTTGTTAGAAATGTTTCATTATTTGTTAGAAATGTTTCATTATTTGTTAGAAATGTTTCTTTATTTGTTAGAAATGTTTCCTTATTTTTTAGAAATGTTTCCTTATTTTTTAGAAATGTTTCTTTATTTGTTAGAAATGTTTCTTTATTTGTTAGAAATGTTTCCTTATTTTTTAGAAATGTTTCCTTATTTTTTAGAAATGTTTCCTTATTTTTTAGAAATGTTTCTTTATTTGTTAGAAATGTTTCCCTATTTTTTAGAAATGTTTCTTTATTTGTTAGAAATGTTTCATTATTTGTTAGAAATGTTTCATTATTTGTTAGAAATGTTTCATTATACAAAACTAAAGGCTTATCTTCTTTTAAATAAAATAAATCTATAATTATAATCAATAAGTAAATTATCCCTTTTTCCAATAATATTTGTTCCATGATTTGTACCATCAGTCATACGATCGAAATTATAATTTTTTATGTTATTTTCTCCATTCAGTTTGGCACATAATTAAGTTGATTAATATATCATGTTGACAATTTTATCAGACTTTAAAATGAAGGAGAAGGCTAAAAACAAAGTTAAAATTTTCATAGTTTATAAAATCTGACGTTTCGATTCAGTACATGAATCATTATCAAAGAATGCATCTGTAATGAGTTTTAAAAAGTTATACAAAATTTATTGGAGATAAAAGAAAAGATCAAAAAATTAAAAAGTGAAAGAGAAATGATAAAATGAAGATAATAAAAAAAAAACAATATAAAAAAAAGATAAAAATCAGCTATCTACAATTAAAAGAGGGAATGAACTATTCTGGAGGTTTAATGAAGGTTTGCTTTTAAAAATATAAAGAGATTCTAAAATTTTTAAGTCTGAACTATTTGAGGTAGTTAACTATTTAAAATTCATTACAGATGCATTCTTTGATAATGATTCATGTACTGAATCGAAACGTCAGATTTTATAAACTATGAAAATTTTAACTTTGTTTTTAGCCTTCTCCTTCATTTTAAAATTGTGCAGAATTCCTGTAAATTTTATTCAATTTTATCAGACTGTTACGCCATTATAATTTTTGACACTAGCACTATTTCCAATGACTGACAGTCAGTGACAATTATCAAAAATGTTATTAAATGCTAATGTAACACAAACTCTGCGTCACCAGGATTGGATGTGTCAGTTTTTGCCTCCCCAAAATTCCAATGAAATGAGGATCTCTTTTCTCGATGGTGAATAATGAGTGTGACTATCAAGTGAATATATTAATCTTCTATCCTGTCGATGAACAACTGGCATCGTGTCACTAAAGGACAAAATCCCTTTAATAATTAATGGTAAAATACAATTTATTTAATTTCTTAGGAATATATAATGATTATTAAATTTACTTTGATGAATTATAAATGGAAATCCTATTGAAATATTTTATAATTGTTCAAAATAATCTACATATATTTATCATTAGTATTGTGTACATTTAATGTTTGAATAGAATGGTCTTAGCTTTGATGTTACAGTGTTCTTTTGTTCTAAGTTTAAATAGTAAATCTATCATTCTCATTCAATATGTGGTATCCATTATAAATAACTAACTATAAATTAATTCAACAATTGATATCACGAAAAATAATAATTTTCATTATTTCTAAGATTGTATTTATTCATTGTGAAATTTTTCTTTTCACTGCTTAATTCCAGAAGAAAACTAATCAAAGTTATTTTTAAACACTCTTGAGAGTAACAATTTGAGAAACGGTAGTAGCATCTTCAGAAACCTTTAATCAATAATATATTTTATTACGTATAAAATATTAAACTCTAGTCATTAGCATTTCATTAAATTTAGTTTACGGAAAGTGTTGCAAGGAAATTGAATTCTGTTGCTAATTTCCCCTCAAGTGAAATATTATTGCCTGACAATTTCATTGGAATCTCTTGTGGTCTTGTTTGACGTCCTTAGATTATTAAGAGGCCACCTAATAAGTACTAATAAGTACCTACCTACCCCAAGCAACCATGACACATTGTGCCAACATGGGCACTAGATGGTTAGATGGGCAAGAGATGGCAGACTGAAAAGTAGCCTAGAAATTACATGGGGATAATGTGGTTTTCCATTCTCATGGAATGTTACCTTGGAAGAAGGTTTGTTCAATGTTGCAAATCCATCCCATTGAATTGTCATATTGGCCCAACCTGATTACTATATAGCGTATCAATATTATATGGCGGAAGCTTTATTAACATATAGGAAAGACCATTTCCTGAAATAGGAAGGATTCAATCAATCGCAATTTATAAAATGTCTTCAAATTGATATTAAATTATTAATCGTTCAGCAAATCTATTTTTTTAATTCTAAGTTTAAGTGACAAGACGAAGATGATCACAGGAACGATAAAGAGTTAAAGTTTTAGTTTCAAGGCATAAAATTTATATTTTTTAAATATCACAATTTTAATATAAAGTATAAGTAAATAATCTATATGATGTGTAAAATGATAACGAAGGGTGAGTGGCACTGACTGATTTTATAGCGTGGTTGCCAAATGCTAGTTTCTATGAAGCTTGGCTATTTTTTTAATTAGCTACTGTTAGCTATAATTGTGACAAACTTAATACATTTTCAAAATATTTATATGATAAATTACGAATAGAGGATAATATGCAATCCTAAACTGAACAAGTGAACATATTTGTTTCCGGTATGAACCTGGTTTGTATTTTCGGTTATACATAGTGAAATTTTAAAATTCAGGTAGTTTGTTAGTGCTTTTCGTTGGAGGAGGTATTAGTATTTTAATTCCCTTAATTAATTAAGGAAATTCTTCAAAACTGCACCCTGCGGCCTATTTCAAGTTATAAAATGGTGAGTTGAAGTTTTTTAAATGTACTTATAGTTATTTTAAAGTTATTTTATATAGTGTATTCGATATAGTTATTGCCTGCTTCTATAGGTGCAGTACCTAATTAGGTACCGAGCTGAATAATATTTTCTTTAGCCTATGGCTAAATATATGTACCTAGGGTAATTTTCGAGTTATTAATTTATATTACGGTGTCACTTTTTCTCGATCTTTATAGAATAAAGTACTATAGCAACTTGAAGAGTGAATGATAATAATTTTTCAAACTTGATCGAAAACGTGAAAACGTCCGATAACTCGGAACTTACCATGAAATATTAATTTAAATTTCTCTTTAAATATAATAATTTAAATTTGAAATGCGATTCGATTTCTGAAAGTATATAACCACTATCTAGGTATGTAGGCATCTATTATTTAGTTTAAAAATAGTTACAGAGATAACCTGTTAGTTACAACAAATTTGGATACACGTACTTTTGTTCATTTCTGATAACTACAAAATTTGCTTGCAAGTATAGTAAATATTTAAATATAGGTAATTAATGTAACTGAAATAAATACAGCTACGGAACTCTGCAAAGGATATTGAGAATTGATTAAGTAATTAATATTTTCTTTTTCAGGGTAGAGATTATTACCATCGCCATAAGAAAAGCTTCAAATTTTGAGAGGTATAGACGAGGCAGTTACTGCAATAACGGAAGGAGAGATAGGCACAACAGAATGTGGACGAACCCATAGCCAAAGGATGTAAATTATTAGACCTCTCACTGAATTATTGTATGCTTGTTTTTTTAGCCATGTAATTTGATTGAGTCGATTTCCAAAGAGGATAAGTTTTGTTTTGATCTCAAGAGTTATAGTCAGCTTTTTATTATAGTCATGTTAGTTGTTGTTGAAGGCAACCTGTAACTTCAACACTGTTTGCATATTTCCCCGTTAATTTTATCCATTTCAAGCTAAGTAATAGTTACATTTCGAGAAATAAATGAATAACTAAAAATGACATAGTTATATTCTAAAAGCTTTCTAAAAAGATAAGGCTATAATGAAAAAATAGTATTACATATTGTGGGTTAATTAAACTCTTTATATTCTGAAAACGTGTCTGTTAAAAATGTATTACATTAATCGTTTGCAAATCTCTTAGCAAAAAGATTGTAAAGTTGCGTTTTGCATTATTGCACATTCCCTATAAGGAATACAAGCATGGCGTATACAATACGAGTTGATTAGCCAATGTAAGAATCTCCCAATTATGGATAATAAATGTCAAGCAAAGAAGTACTTAGATAAAGTATTTATGTGTAGAGAGCTGTGAGATTTCACAGAGAGTTTAGAATGGGTATAAAAAACTGATGTTATACCTAGGGTGTGGTACCAGAGTCAACCTTGAATGGTTAGATTTCTCTGTACTTCCACACTATATATATTTGAGAATTTTCTATCTAGAGTCAGTGGGGAATTAGAAACTCGTCACTCACCTAGGAGACTCACACTAGTTCTGTGCTCCTCTAGGCACAGAATAGTTTCTGTATTCTAATAGTACGTTGTAGATTTTACTGTGTGTAAAACATTTCATCTGTATCACTGTACCAACTACTATTAAAAAATAACAGAATTGTTGTTCTCCTATCACTTGAATCCTTCAGTTCTTATGTCCATATAAGTCCATAGTCTAATTGTCACGTTAAGAATTCCGTGAATCAAGCCTCTTAATCGTAATAGAGATTAATAATAAATAAACGAAGACAAGAAATATTTAAAGAAGTTAACAGTTTAGTCGTTAACACATGTTAAAAGAGCCTAAATATTAACATTAACAGACTAAAGATTAACATTGGCATCTTCGACGGGATGCGTGATAAAGAGATATATGGATTACAAATGGAATAAGATAGACAGAAGTGATACAGTGAAAAACGAACTAAGTTAGTGAATTGTGGTGAAACTGCAAGAGTGTAATCGCAAGAGAACTCGTGAGGGTTTGTTACACTGGGCAGTAAAACGGATTGTAACTACAAGAAAACCCGTGAGGGTTGGTTACCATTAAATCTGTACCACAAGCACTAACGACGACGACGAATCAAAAGGAAAGTTGATCACTGAGGAAACAGGAGTAGAGGAGAAGGTCACTGAAGAACTGAATAAAAGAAGAGTGAATTTGCCGGTGGTTCCTAACTAAACACAAAATGAGTCAATCAGACAGTGACCCGGAAATACTATACGATCAACCAGATAGTGACATCGAAATCCTCTATTTCGCAATAGGCAAAAGGAGGATTACTACCAGTCACTACCCAGATAAGGTAAAGAAAATTAAACTTGAGAGTCATCAATCTAAAGTTCGTCATCCACTATTCACATTGTTGAACAAAACGGCAAGAGTGGAATTGCTGAGAATATCAAAACCCTTAATGGAAGAGCTACAGGAAAACAGTGGCTGGATAAAGATGAGCGACTGTGAACAATTTATTGCAGCTGACGAACAACGACAGAAGAAACTTAATAAGTCTCCTGACTCCGAGAAAAGTAAAGTTTATAAAAATGAAAACATCAATAATTGTAAAAAACACATTATGGCTGACGAAAAACGACGGAGGAGGATCCGTGATACCTCTCCTGACTGCGAGGAGGGTGACAGTAAGAAGAACCTTTCTAACAGAATCCGTGAAGGACGTATAGAGGCGCTACAAGCACTACGGCTTTCGTTAGAAGAACAGGTGAAACAGAGAGAAGCCTGCAAGGACATTTGCGATACAGTACAAGAGCATAATGAAGTAGCACGACCAACCAGTGCATTCTGTTCACCAGACGAGCCAGAAGGTGATCAGCTGGGGTCAACGACCGCCGCATGCAGTCATGATGAAAATGCAATGGACAAACCTGAAGAACATCTAGACAAAAAACATCTCAATGGGACCTGAACCAGGTATACGGTATCGGGAATATTCCTCAATAAATGTTTTATTAACTTAGATGTTTGTTAAGTATATATTATTATATATATGAGTATCAATAGTGTTTAATATGAATGATAATAATTCATCATGGATGAAATATAATATTAATACCGGTTATTGTGGTGTAAACCGAGGTAAAATAAGTTATTTTTCGCAAACTTAGAAAGAAGTTTTGCAGTAGATTATAACAGGTTTTTGAATGAAGGTCGCAGTAACTTTGTGGTAGAAAGTGAAAGTTTAGACTATATGGTTTTATTTTATTGATATATGCTATATGTTGGATATAATTCACTAAGGATAATGAATGATAAGGCATTGTAATGTACTTATATATTGTATTTTGAATTATTGTTAACTTTTTTAAGGTTGAAAAACATAAGACGTTAAAACGAGAGAATATTGATAAAAGATAATATGAGTTAATGTGTTCTAAATGTCTAATGCTTTTATTCGATATAAATGTAATTTTATACAGGAAATGTTGAATATTTCTGTAATTGTTTGGTCATATATAAAATAATTATATTTTGATTTCATGCTTAACATTAAAGATTAACAGTTGTAATATCGTATATAACTATTCTATTCTATATTATAATCACTCTTTATACTTATGATATAAAGCTAGATGTATTGTTTAATGTAACTGTTGAATCACTTTTTTAATGGATAGGTTTTTTAAGTTCGCTCTACTCTTTTGTTGTAACGATCTACGAATAAATAAATGAAAATTTAGAAGATGATTTTTATTTGTTTTAATCATTATGACATTCATTTTATTAATAACAATGCTCTATTATTAATCTATCCAAGGCTTCAAAAGTAATTTATTAAACCTTATGATTTATTTATTGTGACCAGATTGGTCCAATATGGTAGTGCCATATATAGCACATGGAAACCACCTAGTACCAAAGTAATTTCAATATTGGTTGCCAGTGCATTTTCGACCCTGGCCCCATCATCCTCGGCATCATCTTATACCAAGATGGTTTCAACATTAGCCACCCATGCTGTCACCATGTGGGCCCAGTTTGTAAATGACCACACAGTACCAATGTGGTAGTGTCATATGTCACATGGAAACCACCTAGTACCAAGTTTATTTCAATACAGCTTGCCAGTTCTTTTACGACCTTGGCCCCATCAACCTCGACAACATCTTGGGTCAAGATGGTTTCAACATTAGTAGCCCATGCTGTCACCATGTTGGCCCATTTTGCAAATAACCACACAGTACCAATATGATTTGTCATCAGATTACGGGCTTGAATGGCACCTAGTGCCCACATTGGCCCCAAAAATTGTGGTTGCTTGGGACATATTCATTCTCAAAATTAAAACTTCATTCTCCAAAATACATTGGATTCGCTTCCTCAAAACTCTCTCGATTCTCATTCTCAATACACACTTGGTTCTCTTCCTCGCAACTCACTGGATTTTCATCCCCAAAACTAAATTGATTCAATAGATTTTAAGATATTATTGTCAAGGAATATCGCATTAATATTTGATATTGAAGTGTTATATCTACAAACAGTTTGTTAATGAATTCTATATGTTGTTATTTGTTTTCCTTAATGTGGCAATTGTGAAATAATGTCTATTTAAAAAAATTGGAAACTGAATTTTGTCAATTTGAGTATATCAATGCAATAAAAGTAAATATTATTATAATATCAAGGCAATTTTAGAAAAAACAAAATTGACTTTTTTTCCCTTTTAATAGATTTTAACTTGTAAATAATTAGAGTATCTATTTCTGTAATTAATTCACAGAAATTAATTTAGGCTCACAAAATATAATCCAGCATTGTGATGTTATTGACTCGTTAAATAGCCTTGAATAATACATTAATCTTCCTCTTTTTAACTTTTGTTTGTTTATCGAAATATAAAGAAACTCGTAATGACTTCTCTGCGAAGTGTGAGTCAATAGTAATCTATTGATTGATTCGCTTATTTGAATCGTAATTGTACCTGCTTTTGTATAACCAATTTATTCTGAGAGTGATAAGGATTTTATCTTTTTAAAATTAAGGTTGCTGGTTTCAGGGAGCTTATAAATGCAGCGGGGAGATGGAAGCAAGGATTACAGACTGTGTCATTTCATCAGCCCAGTCATAAAGAATGGCAAATATCTCGTGCTGATTCATTAATTAAGGGAGAACCTGTTGGCTAGAGCTGATGAGGTACCAAAGGCACGACTGATATCTGCATATCCTAAGGAAACAGGAGTTGGATTGTATGCGATTCGCTTTCCGTCATTGGGTACAACCTTAAGCTCCACAGATACAGACCGAGTAGTTATTGCTACTAGAGTGGGTACCAGAATATCTTTTGCCAAATGGAAAAAAAAAAACTGTAGTGAAATGCGTTTTTATTAAGTGTTATTTCAATTATATTTACAACATTGTTACAAAACAACATAGCCTTTGAAAATATTAATAAATAATTCATTTGGTACACATTGATGATCTTTCATCATTCGTTTTAACATTCTCTCTCATGTTGTAAAAAATCATATTGTATTAATTGAATATTGTAGTTGTAGTAAATGATTTTTTTAATGATGAATGTAATTCTTTTATTTACATTACTTTAAAGTTTGTATTAAATCAAGGTTGTAATTATGCTGACACTTAGCTTTTAAAGGATGTTTGAATTTCATTTCAATCTAAAGTGTGTCAACATTTCTGAAACAATAATTATCAACAATGTTAACCAATAACATAGTGATTTGATTATGATATGTACTAAATTACTTCTAACCATAATGTTTCACTGTTTCATTTCATTTTTTCATATTATATTAGTTCAACCTATCAATGTTTCTGCAACGTGATTCCAACATTATATGCTGAGTTAGTTATTATTACGACATGAATGGTCATATACAAAACCAATTTCCAGTGATTGACTTAGCAAAATAATATAACTGTGACCGCAATGAACCTTTCGAATTTAAAAGAGGTTTCAGATTTAGGCCAACTTACAACCGGAAGCAGCATATTTACTCTTATTTATAGAAATATCACAACTCTGCAAACAATTCCATGAGTATCATGTTGCACTTATTAATTTTAAGCACGTTGATACAATATCAATATTTTTCGGAAATAGATGTGGTTTTACATTGAAAATTGTTTAATTACGTGTGGTTAACATATATAATAAACATGGTATTTAACATGTGAATATGATGTGGCCAATTAAATATGTATCAAATTTGTATTTGTTTTGTTTTTAAATTGCATAAGCACATGTTTCTTTTGTGTTCTTTTGATGGTTAGATTAATCTAATATGAATTACACATATTAATACTGCATTACAAATCATAACCATTAAACCACATTGTAACCATGTGCAAGAAACGTGGAATAATTAGAGTTTACAGGGAACATGGTGTAAATATTCATATGATTGATGCGAAACGTAAAGTATAAATTACATTCGCACTCTATTCAGCCTGAAATCGAAAGCAGCTTAGGTCTATTTTGTACTTATGAAGCTAATCCTCTTATAATAGTTTTTAAACTGAAGAGTTTATATTCTGAAGTTATTATTAATATGAATGGGAAATATCTACAATGCATAAATGCATTTAGTATGCTTCAGTTTTCACACTTTTTTTGGAAGTTTACTCACTCACCTTGAGACTGGTTCGAGCGAATCAGCTTTCGGTAAATTTTTTTTATGAAATAATATAAAATAGAACTTTTCATTATTTTATTTTCATAGAAACTTTTCGTTCGATATTTACATATACATTGGCATTCACTAGGAATTAGTGATGAACTAAAAAAAATAGCGATCAAAAATAAGAAACTATT
Organism: Caprella mutica; assembly: GCA_947561585.1. Classification (NCBI taxonomy): domain Eukaryota; kingdom Metazoa; phylum Arthropoda; class Malacostraca; order Amphipoda; family Caprellidae; genus Caprella; species Caprella mutica. The sequence continues at coordinate 63,301 of CANNZV010001750.1, read as the reverse complement.
ATGACTGTTATATCGGTGGGATTAGCCACGCTGTAGTCAGTACGAAGCTCGTCGTGAAGCCACTAAGGGCTACAGTTAACTGATTTTAGCTGGACATTCACCTTCATGTTCTCAAACACACTCGTAAATCTCATGACTGGAAAGAGCACAGACAGACAACTATATCTTTAAGTAAATACTCAGAGTATGAATATCTTACCAATGATTACCTTCATTTTGTTAATCTTGTGGATTATGTGGAGAGGTTAAAGTCATGAAAAGGCATTATCTAACTAGGATTGAAACTACGCTATTGATATTTTTCTATGAGAGTCGGTACAGGTGAACGAGACCCTGGGCTACTAGAGTTAATGATGAAAATTATATATCAAATTAATTTGTATTGAAATTAATCGATAACACCTATTTTATAAAAAAAAGTTAAAATTTAAAATCAATATAAAGAAGATTTCAAAGTTATATAAATTCATTTAACATTCTTGTAATTATAAGCGTTGCTTTTCATAGCTCATTTGCTACTCAAACAAAGTCGGAGCCAATTGACCCGAACAAACATTGGACATGTTTGCTCAGGTCATTCATTAGACAATCGCTGAGGAGAGGCACAGCTTTGGGCAGATGTGGAGGGATGGAGAGGACTTGGAGTGGAGGGGGGAAATGATTAGCAAAGGACTTATTATAATGTATGAATTAATTATGAATTGGTATTATTTAATTTAAAAAGAGATATTCACTTGTCATAAAAAAATATCCATCAATAGAGAACAAAATAATTATTCACTGGATTTATGAAGTTTGTAACTACGAGAGAGAATTATAAGTGAATTGCAAAATTCCGAGATAGATACTCTTAGCTGAGCTTTGTTACGAAATAATATGATAATATAAAACAATAATCTACGGTAAGTACTCCCAATGGTTGAATTATTATGATAATATATTCAATAATCTACGGTAATTACTCCCAGTGTTTGAATTATTATGATAATTTAATACAGTAATCTGCGGTAAGTACTCCCAGTGTTTGAATTATTATGATAATATAATAAAATAATCTACGGTAAGTAATCCCAGTGTTTGAATTATTATGATAATATAATAAAATAATCTACGGTAAGTAATCCCAGTGTTTGAATTATTATGATAATATAATACAATAATCTACGTAAAGTACTCCCAGTGTTTGAATTGTTATGATAATATAATACAATAATCTTTAAATAATATAATAAAAAAAAAAAAAAAAAAAAAAAAAAAAAAAAAAAAAAAAAAAAAAAAAAAAAAAAAAAAAAAAAAAAAAAAAAAAAATCTATGGTATGTAATCCTAGTGTTTGAAATATTTTGAAAATATGAAAATTTACGACAAGTACTTACATTCTCAAATTGTTTCCATTATAATTTTTTTTAGACATTCATAGATAGAACAATTTAGCTCCGTCCTAATATCCTCTTTTGGTAATTTAAAACCTGCCCGATTCTAGTATTTTGAATTACATTTTCTCACTCGTTTTGTTAGCAGTGGAATAAACGATGACTAATGCGCCTCGTCAGCACACATGAGATGTTAATGCTTTTGTAAGTCAAAAGATAAGTACGAATAAAAAATAGCGGGTACGAAAATAAAATCGTCATTACTTCAACAAGAACTACTGTATTTTCATGTGGTTTTCTTTTGCTTGTGCATATTTAGTCATCTATAAGTACATTTTTAGTCATTTATAAGTATAAGTACATACAGGGTGATCATATGCATAAGGTGGTGTAAAAGATCTTGTGTAAGCTCATTCGAAAACCTTGTTTATCCAAAGAATAGGTTATATCTCCGAAAATTAGCATGATTTTAAGAACTCTCATGTTAAATCAGGGGATATTTCCGTAACTACGATATATTTATGGAGCTACTCTGAATCCAATATGATGCATGCAGGATAATGACCTATTACACAGGACACTTGCGGTTAAATAACGACTGACTGAAGTTTTTGAACATCGACTCATTTCCAAGGGTCAGGTCCTTGAATGGTCTCCGAGTGGCCCAGATTAAACTGCTTACGATTTTTCCTTGTGTTGTTATTGGTGAAATGATGTATGCTCCTCCTCACCTGCTAATCTGAATCAATTAAAAGAACAAAAACGCATGATGTGGATTTCTTGTAAGCTAATCCTGACATAATCAAACGATCAATGAAAGCAGTCAGGTAACGGGTACAAAAATGATGAATTGAAAAAAATGGGGGATGATGGATGTTTTTGGTAAATAATGATTTACGTTCGATCTTCATGGTATGCTATTGCTTCTTTATAATATTTAAAAAAAATGGTAAACCAAATATTTTGATGTCTTTTATCAATTTCATATCTCGCACAAGAGCTTTGTCACCACCCTCTACTTATGATGACTCTGTAGAAAAACTATTTGGAATATGTGAACAAACAAAATATGTGGTTATAGCTGACAAATTTTTTGCATTAGCCAAAGAAAAAAAAGATTAATATAATATAATTACACCAATCACAGAGACTCCTAGCTCATCCTTTTTGAAGTTTTTTGTCTTCTGAATCATAGAACAATAACTGGTCACCAAATATTACGATTTTAATTTCGTGCCCGCCTTTTTTGACTCATACTGTATATAAATGAAAATTCATATTTAATTTACTATTTCATATGTATATTGATATAACACCTATCACAGAGAATCCTAGCTGATACTTTTCATAGGTTTTGTCTTCTGAATCATAAAACAATAACTGGTCATCAAATTTCACTATTCTCTCCCGCCAGAAATTCCAGCTCAGACTTCAAGATATGGACTTTGAAAATAATATCATTTGTTTATTCTTCAAGGTTGCAGCTCTGAGATGTTTCACAGTTGTACCTGAATTAGTTGATTTACTTGCTGTGTCTTCTTAGCCAGCGCTCGATCTGATTGTTCATAAAAGCAGACTGTGTATTTTAAAACAGAGCCCTTTCTTGTTTTCTTACCTCTATTTTTAATTAGGTTTCTTCAGTTTGATGTTGAAAGACAATTTGTAGCCATTCTAGAGCTTCCATGCTGATCATCGAATCTCCTCGAGAATCGATTTTCTGCTTTTCCGAGGTGTTGTTTTCCTTGCTAGGTATTTACAATTTTTCTTTTCGAGTTTCCTTCAGCGCCATGTTAAATAATTGATCTTGTTTAATAATTGATCTTAAATCGTTCATCAAAGTTGGAAATATATCTGGAGTATTCGTATATAGCACACATATATATTATATAACACTGGGCAAATAAAATCTTTGAATCCTAATTTTAAGTATTACAATCCTATATATCATTATCAGACTGTTTGTGATAAGGATTTTTATAACAACATTTGAAAATAAATATGTACTATCATCAACATGTTTATCAATTGTTTATAAATTATTAAATTATATTTTTTTACGAGAATATTCAATTCAATGAATTGTGACTTATATACTACTGAAATCAACATTCAAATTATTTTTTTAACAACTTTTATGCTTAGAAATATATCCTTTAGAAACTATTGTCTATATCAAAAATATTTCGAAATAGCTGAATCAAATATGTATGAATTAATTATTAAAGGTAATTTTAATAATCATTAATTTCTTTACAATAATGTACACCATTTAATAATCCCTATTAACTTCAAATAATTTGATTGCCAATTGTAAATTCGATCCAAAATGTTCAGATTTTTTCATTCCAACTTTGAGGTTAAAATACATAAGTTTCTAATTGGAGTGAAACAACACAGTTGAGAAACTTTAATTTTCTTGTTTGTTCAGGAAGTTCACATCAGTTTTTTATGTTGTGGACCAATTGAAAAGAAGCTCTTCATATGAAAAATATTTCCAGTCTACTAACAGATCTGAGAAAAGTGTACTTGTGACCAAATTACTTTCATAATTGATATCAGTACACTTTTGTAAATTAGAGTTGAGAGAAATTTTGAGCATTTGAACTATTATCGTAAAAAGAAGACGATAATTGATTCTTATGGAATTTTTCTCAGACTTACTCATTGTAGGCCAAATTCCCTAATAAGTGACTCTATATAAGAAATAAAATTCAGGGTGTTTTTTTAGGCCGATTTCGACAATTCGGCCAACATAGTCCCCATATTATTTAGGGTTAAGAATGAAACAACTAGATTTACCTTTACTAAATTTCAATAGGACCACCATCATATTTCACAATAAAATTTAGAAGTTTCACAAATTTCACCATAGCTGCAGAGGTTATAACAAGGCAAACCTGATTAAAACACTATGGTTATTGCAGCTTTAAGCTGATTCATATTATCTTAGCTCAGTCTATAGATAAGTCATTTGATAAAAATGGCAGAGGTAAAAGTCTAATGTAGTCAAGTCCAGTGATCGAGGAGGCCATGTAATGTTAAGATCTTCAGCACCACATTGTCCAAGTCACTTGCTGGGGAACTATTCATTTATCCTTGTCTTGACTTATTTTTGCCAGTTAGAGGGTATTTCATCCTGCACATAATTGATCTCCGATGCATTAGGGAAACAAAAATTTCCTGGAAGAAATTTTCCTTCAGCATATTCAAAAAGGAATTTTTGTCAACATTTTCATTCAAAAAGGTGAAATTGTTGCACAAAAAGTGAAATGATTTCTCAATTATCCAATGGGGGCGATTCACAGACTAATGGGAAGAATTGTGAACATTGATTCTTTCATCGAGAGGAGAGACTGTTTCATCTGAAATCAAGAAGAGTTTGATGTAGTTTGATAATATTGTTGTGGAAAATCCGATTCTCTGGCAAAAATCCTCTGGTTTCAACTGCTGGGTAAGCTTAGGATGATAACATTGAATTCTCGCACTTTCATATACCAAAATTTGCATCTCCTCTTCTAATAGACTGTCTTGGGTGCTCCACAAGAGGTTTAGTGATTGCATCATGGTTTTCTGTCGGTGTTTGGCTTTAGCGAATGCCTTCACATGATGAGGTGTCCAGAAACTTTTGGTGCCACCTCCTGATCATTTTCTTGCTTTGTGAAGCTTCGTGCTTCTCATACTTTCTTCTAAACTTTCGTTGGACTCTTGTGTATTTGGAACCAAAGGATGCAATTGGCTCTCAATTTCTTTATAAAAAATCTTCAATAAATCTGGAGACAATGTACAACCTACATTTTGAGAAGTAATATAACGGTTTAAAACATAGATAGAATACGCCTTTTACAAACTGAATAAAATTTCAAACATTATAAAGTCGATTCAGAAAAAGTTCGTCATAATCAGCTAATTGGATGCAAAGTTATTTAAGGTTAGATTCGGAATAAAGAACAAAAACAAAAAGAAAAACCTGCATTTGTAGTAAATGTGTTTGACTTGCGGAGATATTTCTTAAAATTACTGAATTTCATAATGTCACTAATTATTTAGTAAATACTAATTACTTAGTATTTAGAACTTTACTCTTTTGAATGAAACTAACCGAAATGGCAAATACATTAAAATGATATAATTTATTTTAAATTACACTATTTTTCCTGAAATTTTGAATAAGTGAATATTTCCTTCATATTTATATTCTTGAATTATCTTTTAGAACCTTAAATCAAAATAAATAAAACCACAGTAAATTTTTATTTCAATATCAGGTCTGAGTCAACAGAAAAACCATACAAGCCTCAAGACATACGGAGTATTTAATGAAGGAAGTAGAGGCATGTACTCTCCAACTAAACTTCACTGAGAAATAAAAGAGACTGAGAAAAGTTAGGGCTGGAGAAGGTACATCAAGAGGAGAATAGAGAGTTACTCCACTAACATTGTGATTGGGAAGAGAATAGAGAGTTACTCCACTAACATTGGGATTGAGAAGAGAATAGAGAGTTACTCCACTAACATTGTGGTTGGGAAGAGAATAGAGAGTTACTCCACTAACATTGTGATTGAGAAGAGAATAGAGAGTAACTCCATTAGTATTGTGATTGAAAAGAGAATAGAGAGTAACTCCATTAGTATTCTGATTGAGAAGAGAATAGAGAGTTACTCATCAAACATTGTGATTGGGAATAATTTACGGAATCCCAATTGCACAATGGTCATTACCTTTGAATAATTTTATAATGAAAAACGATTAAGTCCTTTTCAATGAAGTAATCATAATAAACTGTGCTTCTTCAAGTCTGTAAATTTTAATAAAATGCTGTTAATTGAACATTATCGGTCAAAATTGTGTCTACTCACCAATGCTTAATATTGAATATCATAAATATTTTATAGCAACAGTGACTACAATAAAAAAGATTCGGAATAACATATAAATTGAAAATGACTGACAACATAATAATAATAACAATACATAATGTAAATGATATGTCACTGTCGTAGCAACAAGATTGATTTTTATATAATAGTATTGTTGTAACAATATTGGTATAGTACTGGTGGAGAGATTCTCATAAAAGGTTACTTTGATTTATATGAAATTCACTATAATCCATGAAGAAAAACCCATTTGATAAATATTATACTGATGTGTAATATTCAATTTCTTTATCCAATAAAACATATTCTCATTGACTTCTCAAAATACCTACAATCAATATTCATGTGAATTCACACAGCAGTTGTTATATATAAATAGCTCCATAAAATGATGAAATTTCAAAGATTTGTAAAGTCCAGAGAGATGAAGTGCTCTATACAGGGCAGAATAAATATTTAACATTGTGCGGTCTGTCTTAATTAAGATAGCACATGTGACCGAAAGAAGCTCTAATAATTTATTACCTGACACGCTATCATAAACGGGTCTAGGACATTTCGTCCACTGACAATTCGTCCACAAATTGCTTTATTTTGTATTTTAAAGTGCATATGGGATATATTTCATTTTATTTTTTACTATTACATTAATAGCCAGGAATAAATATATAATAGTATTATAGTGATTTAAGCTGAAACATTTCATAAGAACACATAAAAAATGTTTATCTATCGATTACAGTTATGATATTAGATATGCTAAACGGGTTGACTGTATCATTAAATTATTTACCTGATGTAATATTATGCATTAATTAATGAGTTATGAGTATCCGAAATATGAAACTGAAATAACAGGGTACTAACAAGACTAAAAGTGGAAACGTAAGAATGAGAATAAAATAATTACAATAGAGGTTAGTACTAATTATTTTGTATGCTTTTATGTAAATATGGTACAGTCCAAAAACACGGACGTGTTTACGTTTATGCAATCTAAAGTAGCACTAAAAAGTACCAATATCTAGCTATTTATTTTATATCACATTTAATTATCAACCATTTATTTAATATATTTTACATGTATTTATTTCAAGTAGTCAAGGTTGAAAAAAAGTCAATTCTGTAATAAAATATAATTTCTGAACCACCAATTCTTCCAATAAGCTAATCTGCTAATCTGAGTACCTACTAATATTGTTGTTTATGGTATTTATTGTGAAAATACACTGCAATTAATTGAAGTTATTGTAAATATAGAAAAAATGTTTCCGTTTACTATGTTTATGTACTATAATATCTACGAAGCATTTCTCGCTATCATTACAGATTTTATAAAACCGAGGTACAGTAAAAACGAGGCTTACCTGTAATCATTAAATAAAGTATTAAGTTTCATTTTTTTCCTGTTTCTGGCCGGTAAGAGCAGAAGAAGAAGATTGCGATAATAATTAAGGCGAAGACCATCAAAAATAGGTGTTTTCTACTTTTATATTGTAGAATATTATAAATAATATATAATAAACAATATGTACACTACACATTATAATTATAATACAAAATAAAGCATTTCGTGGACGAATTGCCCGTGGACGAAGTGGCCGAGCAGGGTCATAAACATAACCTATTATCTATTTGATCATAAAGTTTATAATTCATTTTAGTTTTAGATTAGTTTTAGATTGTTTCTAGTTTAATTTCAGTGTATTCCTAGTTTATTTCTAGGTTATATTTAGTTCATTTCGAGATCATTTTTAATTCATTTTCATTTTATTTGTAATTCATTTTCAGTTCAATTTTAGATTTCTTAGTTTTTTTTAGTCTACTTAAATTTATATACAGTTATTTTTTATATTTATTCAAATGTTTAATCATTTTGTCTTTTACATAAGTTATAGCTGGTCACCTTTTATATACGGGTTATTCCTCCCATCTTAAACGTATACCATTCTTTTACTCTCCAAACATACAGTCGTGTGTTGTTAATAGCCATAATTAACAACTTAAAACAAATATTGCAACTAATTAGTAGTTTTCATTGTTCTCAGTCATTATTGGGATTTCACCTATCACAATAATAAATAATAGTAGTATCTGGGTTGCACTGGGATCCTGCGCAATATACCGATTGATATGGCGCACATCGTATATTAAATGGCGTCAGGAAAACTGCAAGGCGGAAAATTGCTATGTGGAAAACTGGGATCATCTTTGAAATCGACCAACCACTTCAAAAAGTAAAAATAATTCTGAATGTACTTTATGATACCAAGTTCACAGAGTATTTAAATAATTTATTCATAAACTAACGCTATATTTAATTTCCAAGCATTTCCAAGCTTGTCTCAACTTTATAATAAAAATATAAATAATAAATAAATTACTTCATAAAACTAATGATATATTTCATTTATGTAATAAATAAATTAGTAATTAATTATTTATTATAATTACATGCACAATATTTCAGATTTGAAGAGGTAAACCGTACAATGTAATAATGAATATATCAAAACAACCAATAAAGAGGTAGCTATGAAACCATCAATAACTCAGAATAGTACGTACAATAATTTGAAAAAATGTCTTAATTAAAAGATCGTCTATTTTTATAGTATAATCAAGTCTGAAAAAATCAAGCATTTCACTCTTTAAACAAATTAAAGTAAAAAAGTGAGACATTCCCACTGAGGGAAAGTGAAGTGAACCGACTAGGATTAGTCAAAACACAGCTGACCAACACTCACTAGTGATTTTATTCATTTTTTTAAACATTTTTTTTAACAAAGAAATTAGTTTTGACTATTTAGTCAATCAATCAAAACACTACCATTGTTGTACAGCGACCTCTCGTGACGCAGAATCAAAAGAGTAATGATTAGAATATACATTTCATATATGAACAGTTATAATAGATTTTAGGCATCTTAGTTTTTATCAAATATACAATAATATATGATTACCTACAGTTGATATTTACAATAATTATAAATTCTTATATCTAAAATTTTCAGTCATTTCACCTATTGGTTTTATTTATAATTATCAATATGTTTTTATCACTACTCATTGGTGTTTCAATAGCTATGTCCTCTATAATTTCTTTCTTACGGCAAATTTTCCAACGGCGAAAACTCCGACGGCAAAATTCATACTGCGAATGAAGGCGAAAATTCCGACGGCCAAAATCCCTAGAACTCCCATAAATACGTATATGACTGTGTTGTATTTTGTTCAAATTTTCCTTTTTTGTTTTCCCAAAATAATTGTGCTTTGATTTTCAGAACACTTGGAAAGAAAATGTTTAGAGAGTTTTTCTTAAAATAATTTCAGTGCTATCGTTCTGAATTTATATTGCTTCATTTATTGCAAGAGTTTTCCTTCTGATTTTCAAAAATATCAACATGATTTCAGTGTGGAGATTCAATCTGATCTGAGGGAGATTTGACCATATTAGATTACTTTTATTATTTCAAGAAATGAGCTTTGAGTTTATTATTTTAATCTGTATAGTCATATTGAATCCCATTCTGTTATTATCAGTAATTATATTTACGAGTTGAGCTTTCAGATATTTGATTATTTATTAAAATCTAATCCTGTGCATATTTTGAATAAATCATAAAATGATAATAATACACGCTATTAATAATGGTATGAGTTATGAAAATGTATGAACGCTTTTTAAGAAAGTTAATTTTGTAATTGAAAAATTAACAAAAAACAAAAAAATATCAATAGTTTGAACTTACAAGATGTTACGTAATATGCAGCGTCTGTATCAATAAGAGTTTAAGTTGTACTCATAGTCAATACATTGCTTTAGCAAGGAATATTATGGTTGAAGATCTGGGGATATGAGAGGCTTCCTTCCTTTTGTTTTTTGCTGCATTGAGACAAACATCCTATGGACGTGAGAGAAATAACTGAGAGGTTAGGAGATGAAGGCGATGCATTGAGGACATTACCCCATGAAAAACAGAGACTGTGTTGGTAATACAAAGTTGTGTCTCAGTAAGAGTAAATTCAGGAAGTGATCGTAATTCAACAATAATCAATGTGCAAATGCAAATACCTCTAGTTAAATGTCATTTTGATTCTTTAATTTCATTTGAACTATATAATGTCGATATTAGAGTTATAATATTTCCAATTAATTGAAAATTGAAAAAGTAATAGGCAAAAACTTTTCTAAATAATGTACATGTGACACCCGATCTGGCGTTTATTTATTTATGATATAGTTTATTTATGATACAACATAAGCTATTGTATATCAGAAGGCGTGACACTCCACAAATCCTGACTGGACATTAAACAATGAAGAAGTGTACAGCACGACAAGCTAGTGAATGCAAAAACTACATTACGGTCAACTTACAAAATAATTATACCTCAATTTTTTAATGAAGGCCAAACGTCATTCTTTCGTAATTCAAAATGTTGTTAGAATGTGATTAAATAACTAAATAAAAATCTCGTTTGTCAATTTTCATGACACCGTGTTTGCGTTTGGAGGAGCTATTGCGTCCTTTTATATGGTTTGCTATGTATTTAATGACTGCTAGTGGTATATTTGGGTTGTGTAATTAGTGTATGTGTTTAAAGTATACTGACTTTGTCAGAGGTCTAGGCCGTGTCCAAAGTGACCGACATGGTTCTTCATGGTGGTTGTTGCGTGATGGTGTCATTTTTGATGTGGAGTGTTTGACTTTGTGTTTTTGTACCACCGTGTCAAAGTAATTTTTTAATTAAGTGAGTGTGTGTTGTTCTGCTCTATGTCGTTCAAAAAGTGTCTTGATAGAAGTTTTAGGTTGTTTCGTATTTTGCCTTTGGGGGATCCCACACATCCTTTGTCATAGTTTAGTTAACTTTAGTATATATATCATTAATGAGTATGAGCATTAATACTGTAGTAAGGTGAATGGAACAACCTGTGATGTTTGTGTCTTCGGTTTGGTGGTTTGTGTTTGGCGGGTACACATGAAAAATAGTTATATTTGTTTGCGATGTAAACGTGTTTGGCTTGCGATAGGTGTACTTTTATTATTTGTATCTCTGTTACCTGTTTGTTTATGTGAAGTGGTATTTTCTGTTGTGTGAAGTGATGGAATTATGTATGTTTTTGTGGAGTCCACCACCTGGTTTGTTTGTCCTGTCTGTTCAGATAGGTGTATAGTTTGTGATTTGGTGGTATGGTGTGAGTTTCATTTTTTGTTTTGTGATTATGTTTTTATTTGTTGTGTGATGGTCTGTGGTAATTTCGTGTGTTTTCTGATTTTGTAATTGTGTTGATTTGGAGTATGCTTAGATGATTTGGAATAGGAGTTTGTTGTGGTGGTGGGTGTGGAGTATGATATGGTGATAATGGAGGTACATGATTGTGGTGAGTTTGGAAGTGGTTGTGTGGTAATATTTAGTTTTGGTGAGTTTCAATTTTTTGTAGTGTGTGTGTTGTAATGGAGTGTTATTGTTCACGTATTTATATAATGTGAAGGTTTCATGTTTGTACACTTTTTAAAGTGTACTCAGTAAGAAGTGTGTAGATTGCACAGTATTGATTGGTCTGTTTAACAGAGAAACTCACTGGGCGACGCACAAAAGAAACGTATATATTGGGTTCTCCCCCCCCCCTTAATTTTTAATGCCGATTTACAGCCGATTTTTGGAACAGTACCTAAACATGTATCGCCGTATTGACGATGAATCATCGATAAATATTCAAAGAAAAATCCGTTTTATCCAAGATTTTCGTATAGAATAAGACAGGATGATCGTCGATTCATCGAAGATGCACATGCATAACTGACTGTAAGTGTCATTAAATCAACAATGATTCAAGTGCGATTTTAAGCCGTTCATGGAAGATTCATACGAAAACAATTCACATAATCACCTCACTATTATTGACGATTCAAGCATGATTTTAAGCAGATTTATACAAGGAGTACGCCAATAATCACACATTCATAGGGTTGAATGGTTATAGAAAAATAAAAATGGTTATAAAAATAAAATAAAAATTATCATTAGAAAGGTATTTACAATTTTGTTTTATTTTTTACTTTATATCATATAGTGTATACGTACGTTTGGCTTTATATCGATTAGCTTAATGTTACAAATTTTTATATGCATATTAAATGGAAAGAAATTGAGAAAGAAATGAAATGGTGTGTCCAGGATTCGAACCTGCAACTGTAGTCTCATGAAGAATTGAAGGCAGCGACAAATCCACTGAGTCATCTTGGACATGGCAGAAGTTGGATTTGGTTGATATTTATTCAATATGATAACTTGCGCTTTTTTAAAGTTCTTATGAATGAATATTATTTAATATTTCATTATTTTTGTATCTTTTCTTTTTATTCAAAATGATGTAAAATATCAAATATGTATAATATTATAAATGTATATAATCAAAGTTGTTGGTCTTACGACCCCCAGACACATATTAATGCATCTAGAGTCTAGACGGAAGGGCAGACGCTCCAAGCCTGGATGAAATGAAACATAAATATATGATGGAGCTCGCGGGATTCAAACCCTGGACCTTTAGAGTACTGTACCAGAGCTCTATCGACTACACCTCTAGGTGTTAAAAGCAGTTCGAGTCCTTGCAGACTCGAACTGACCCACCTATTAGTAGCAAGTTTCAACGAAATAAATTGGCACAGCGGTAGAAGGGCTCGGTTCAAATCCTGCGAACTCCATCATGCATTTATGTTCCATATCACCCAGGTTTGGAGCGTCAACCTTTCCGTCTTGATGCATTAATATGTGTTTGGGGGTCTTAGAACCAACAACTTTGAATTTATATGGGAATCATAAGGTGTAGAGCGTCAGCTCTTCCACCGATGTGCCAACTTATTTCGTTAAAACTTGCTACTAATAGGTGGGGCAGTTCGAGTCCGCAAGGACTCAATCTGCTTTTAACACCTAGTAGTGTAGTCGATAGAGCTCTGGCACAGTACTCTAAAGGTCAAAGGTTCAAATCCTGCGAACTCCATCATGCATATATATATACTGCAATTACAATTTTGGAATCACGGACACCTTTAAATGTATATGATAACTCATACAATTCGCCGAAGATCATTGAAGTAATGATCGCTATGATTTGAGGAAGATGAGTCTGTCGTAACTCAGCGATTTTCATCAAAGACGTGTCTGCTATAATTCAATCCTGTAATAATTAAGAGACGATGAGTCTATCATAACACGTCGATGTTCATCGAAGACATGCCTGCTGTAATTCAGGGAAGACTCAGCTTCCATAATTCGCCGATGATACATCTACGAGCTGCCTGCTGTAATTCAGGGAAGATGAGTCTTCCATAACTCGCTGAAGATACATCTACGAGCTGCCTGCTGTAATTCAGGGAAGATAAATTTTCCATAACTCGCCGAAGATTTATTGGAAAAATCTCCTCTTTAATTCGAGGAAGCAGAATCGTGAGCAGACAATTGCCACCCACGGACAATTGCCACCCGCGGACAATTGACATCCCCCGACAGTTGCCTATCGGACAATTGCCACCTCCGGACAATTGCCACCCAAATATTTATTATCAGGCCACTTAACTTTAAAATTGGAGATGAAATATGTATATTATTTTTGTACGATTATTTATTATTTGTATACATTATAAGATAAGAAAATTCACTACACATTTAATATTTTCCTTTTTAAGTGACTGCATTCACAGAGTAGCTTTTCTGCATCCATGAGCATTGTCACCCACGGCGGTAGATGACTTTGTTCATGGAGCCCCGTTCCTTTCTGACTGCTTCTTCAAGTCCCTTGTATTTAATTTCCTTTTGATGTCAGTGATATAGTCATTAGTAAACCAAATTTCTGGAGCAGACGATATTCCATTAATAGAATTAAAATATCTCGCCCGGAATAGGCCTTTATTTATAATTATTTGCTAAAGGAAAAACAATAGGTATTTATATTACTACCCAGTAATATAATAACAAGTTAAGAATTCTGACAATATAATTAGGGTTGTGATAATATGTTTTTAAAATCCTAAATCCTGAAAATGTTATAGACGAAGGGAATTAAACAGTTTTGAATCGTTCTAAAGAAGTGGTAAAAAGTATTCAATAAACTAAGATTTAGAAAATATAAGATATAAAAAGCACATTCAGAAACCGAATAATATTTTTTTATCTTATATTGTACATAATTAATAATTAATCGTACAACAAAAATATACATATTTTATCACCATTTTTAAAGTTAAGTGGCCTGATATTAATTATTTGGGTGGCAATTGTCCGGGGGTGGCAATGGTCAAGGTGGCAACTGTCCGGGGGTGGCAATTATACGCGGGTGGCAATTGTCCGCGGGTGGCAATTGTCCTAGCACCAAGCAGAATCAACCATGATTCGTTTATGATCATTCGATAATCCTCTACAGTCAATCGCTGATGAGAATTTATCGGTGTTTCGTCTACGTTTTATTCTCTCTACCATAAACGCTCTTAAATCATCGAAGACACTCTCTTAAAATTTTATCTGGGCATGCAGGGGACGAGGAACGTATTCCCTGATTTGAAAGGAGTGGAACACCTCAATGCATCCAAATGATGAGTATGCTGGAGAGTTGGAGAGATCGAGAATTTAGTCATTCTGTTATCATTAAAATTGTGATATGGTAGCCCTACTGAAAACAGAGATATGGAATATTAGAATTAACTTTAATTAAACAATTTTTGTTGACTCAATATTGAGTCAATGAATAAGTGGTCCTTCATTTTTGGAATTTCCATTAATATCTATTAATCGTGGTCAAATCTAATATGTGATGTATTTTTTAATTCAAGTATATATTAATCACCCTACATACTAATACACTGTGTGCTTTTATCTGTAGGTTGGTTGAATGAAATATATCACGGTTGAATATTTAAACCAAAATATTCTCAAACCCAAAAATACCAGGAATCAATAAATACTGGGAACCGAAAAATCCCACAAGCAAGCAAAAAATAAAAATAAAAAATAATCACATAAACCAGAATGTCCCGGAAACTGAAAAATACCGGAAACAGAAATTTTAGGAAATACAAAATATTTCGAAAAAATAATTGAAAAAAAGGAGATTGACAATAAAAAAAAATGAAATGAAGTCTGAAAAATGAATAGAATGAGAAGAAGGAATTCCGAGAAAAATAGTTAAGAAATATATAAAAATGTACAGTTTCAACATTAGCCGTCAGTGAGAGCTAAGATGTTGAGGACAGGACCATTGAAATCATTAGAAACGATGATCAATTATACATAACGTTCTAACGTTTGAAACAAATATATATCGTACATCAAGTAATTATTATAAATTCAGAAAATTTATAAAAAAATGCATTATCAATATAACTATACTACATTTTGTGGTTTATTACTGCATTATATTAAAATGTTGTTCAATATTACATAATAATTATCTTGTATATTATAACTATCTTAAATTTTTCAAAATTTTCCAATCAATTAATATGTAGTTACAAACTTTTCTGCCTACCAAACCTACAAAAATGATTGTAGGAAGGAAAGTGGTTCAAAATGATTCAGTTATCAGTTGAATACTAAGCATGGATATTACCATCGATACTATTCATGAGGCTCCTTATTATAAACGAGAGTCGATAGTTTAAACATTAATCTGAGAGCCTCTAGAGTTCAGTTATCGTATAATGAATATTTAAACATATATTAATGAATGAATTCTTTTTGATGGCAAATGAATTGTTTTAGAAAAATGAAGAACAAAGTGATTGCAAATTCCTAGAAATTAACCACATTATATATCAAAGATAATTACATGTCTGCAGTAAATATGATGGTGCGTTGGTGTTGTTAGATATAATTATGAATTTACCTCTTGTCGTTAAACTTTACACTTCAAAGACTGTTCACAGGATGAGAAGTAGTATCGTGGTTAGGATAATACATATGTAGAAATGGTCTGAGGGTTTGAATATAAGATGTAACTATTTGTGAAGGTGTTCACATTCAAATACTAAAAAAAATGAGTATAATTTCTTCTTTTCTCTCCAAATTGATAGATAGGAACGTTGTTCCATTAGTATTGTGGTATGTTGTGCTTTTTGTACTTAATAGTGTTTAACTAACCATACGCACAAATCGTTATTAAGTAAAAATGTTGTTGTTTTGGTGGTAACTAAAAAGAATTTAGTTAGAAGTTTAGCAATCAAACACTCTTGAACAACAACCAACAAACAAAGCAATAATAAAATTATTTACAATCTTGAAACTGTAACACTATGAAATAATTTAAGCTTCATTTCATTATATTCTTCACTCCATTATATATTTGAAGATAACTTTTATGTTACGATTTTCGTCAATTTCAAATCCAAGGGAACCCAACGCCTCTCCATTGATTGTTTTGAACACAAGAGATTCAATAAATCTTTTGGATTATTTATGGCACTCTTCCGATGGTTTTACATCCCATAAATCCCTCAAAATGTAACAGGAGTGAAATTGAACAGCTTCATTGATCTCTTTTTATCATATTTCATCGTCCCACATTCTTTAAATGTATTTGGAATATTTTAAAATTTATCAATAAATACAATTTGATTTAAACAAAATTATACCATTATAGAAATCATACTAAAAATAGTAAAATATCTCCATTATAACAACAAGATTACTTACATAATACAGTGAATGAGGGAAAATATTTGATTTTTTAAATTCCTAGCTCAGCCAAACAAAGCTCTCCTAAATTCTCTTCCATCTATCTTAGAACCACATTTATCATATATAATTAACTGTTTTCCTGTCGTTAACTTCATTATTGCATATTACACTGATGTTCTAATATTGATAATTATATTATTATCATGAACATTAACAGAAATAATATTTTATTTTATTGCTTTATGATCGAATTAATGAGACAGAAAATAGCTTTTTCTCTTCATGAAGATAATGAGAAATTAATGACTTATAAAATAACAGAAAATGGTTAGACAGTCACTCGAGAGACTGCAAGGACTGATTAATTATGGACTGACGAACATGTAAGACACACTGTGCCATTAAATATATGAATGAATAAGTGATTACTATTAATGACCGCAAGAAGATAGTTCTTGATTTATTCATTAACATTTTTTACAGCCCCACATCCAGGGGTAAATCATGTGCTATGTTTAATATTCACAAGTGCATGAATGGTAACCACCCGAGTTCTGGGATGTAGTTATGAATAAGAGAACATCACACGGAGAGAAATGCATTACTAATTTCATAAAATATATTATAAACATTTATAATATCTTTGATCCAAACAATAGTGAATTCCTTTTTTTTATGTATACAGTAGATATGTCCGATTTTTCAATATGCTGATTTATTTTAAGTGTATATTTAGAGAATTTGACATATATTTGCTTTATTGATAGATTCATTTGTATTATATCTCGTGTTATTATTGATCGGTTTAACACGTAGGACATTAGTACACACGTTGATAATCTTTTCCGTTGTGCTTCAACTCTAAAGATGTTACATAGTGAACGTACTCCCAAATTGAAAATAGGAGCAGGTTCGAGGCAACGTTTAAGCAGATCAGAGTAGTCACCACGACAGTTAGGGAGCAGCGACATCGCAGTGTGGGAGTCAAACTGACTTCTTTGGTGGCCAATTCTACTACGGCGTAATGGTGCAGAACTATACTCTTGGGCACCTGCTCTTATTTGCCTAACGTGCTGCCCAACTGCTGATGCGAGGCCTGTGGCCACGACTGTAATATTATATTACTAGTATAGCAGTTTTTGCTAAGGGCAGCGCATCCGCGGTACACGGAAAAATGCCAGGCGGAAAACTGCCAGGCGGAAGACTACCAGGCGGAAAACTGCCGAAGCGGAAAACTGCCAGGCGGAAAGCTGCCAGGCGGAAAGCTGCCAGTCATTTACTGTCAATTTAAAGACTTTAGTCAATAATAACATTTTAATTTATAAAAATGTTGTTCGCCCAACGTTAAGGAGTTAAGGAACATTCATTTTACTTGGTATACAAAACAAAAATAATAGTTAAATGTAGACAATTTATTAGAAAAATATGTAAATATATAAATATTAAAGAAATGAAATATAATATAGAAATTAAAAACTTAAATCTCTCGTAGAAAAGATTTAAAATACTAAGAGAAGAAACAAAGAAACATTAGTATTAGGGACAGAGTACAATTTCTTTGTTTACACAACGCATCTTTGAATTATCAGTTCATAACGCGCTAGCTGTCTACTTTTTTTATATAGTTTGAGAATTAAACAAGCCTTCAAGCTTAATATTCGCTTGTACTCATTATAGAACAAGTTTGATCTATGTTTGTGAAATATTTAGAATTTGAAACACAACATCTATGATCATTAAACTGCTATTACCTACCAATAGTACCTAAATCTCTGACAATTTCACTCGATCGAATTAGATTGTACATTAATTAATAATACTTGTTACATGTAAAGGAATATTGTAAAAATAAAGGAGTTGTGCTATTGACATGGAGAATAAAAATGTAAATATAATAAATATTGAACATACATATTATGTTGATTTAACAGACACTTAATTTATTGTATAATTTAAGATTAATTAATTATAAGAATATCTAATTAGCTATTAATCACAAATCATTACGCGGGGTTTAACGTTTGCTTTTGAACCGAAGGTTATATTGCTGACATTAATATAGGGAATTAAAAACAAGGGACTATATACGTAACTTAACATGTTTTTTAAATTATACGTGACATAGCAAATAAGTATAAAATGGTAATTGTTACTTCCTTATGTGTACTGAAGTTTGGTTTAATCTGTGTTTAATAAGGTAACTTTGTTGAAATATGATTTTCATTGGATATTAAGTAATCCAATATCTATATTTTTATTACTGTAAAAATGAATATCCCCTTAACCCCATAACGAAGGGCTGACGCCGTTTTTTAAATTAAAATGTTCTTTAAATGTGTTTATTACTAAATAATAAAAGTAAAAAAATACATAAATTTCCATTAAGTAACTGGCAGTTTTCCGCCTGGCAGTTTTCCGCCTGGCAGTTTTCCGCCTGGTAGTTTTCCGCATGGCAGTTTTCCGCTTCGGCAGTTTTCCACCTGGCAGTTTTCCGCTTGGCAGTTTTCCGCCTAGCAGTTTTCTGGACACCGCATCCGCAGTTAGGCAGCGCGATAGGCAAACAGGAGCAGGTGCCCAGAGTAGTTCTGCACAGTTACGCCGGACTAGAATTAGCCCCCAAAGCGGTCAGTTTGGCTCGCTGCACCCTGACTGCCATAGTAACTACTCCAATCGGCTTAACTGCTGCCTCTAGCCTGCTCCTATTTTCAATTGGTCACTATTTAAACTCAATACTTTGACGTCTAGATTGTATTAAACTGAGTGCAGTCAAATAACCATTTTAATTTCAAAATGAAATATAGAGCGAGTGGTGTTTATTTGATATTACTAACTCAAATATATGTACCTTGTCAATTAATCTTTGTTCGTGTTCAAATCTTTGATCATAATAGTGCTTGCAAATTAGCTTGTTTTTAATTAATTTCGAACATGAACCTGTTCAATACTGCATTAATTCATTAACAAACAAAAAAATATTTCTTTGTTCAACAGTGTCGATGTTAATTGCAACTGACAAGGTTCAATGCCTAACTTCTCTTTGTCCTCGCAATTTAAGTGGACATTTATTTATTCAAGTGAAATATTCGTAGCACAAAACCTGTCTGCTTCAATGCAAAGATATTCATTGGATATTGAACACTAACCTTCACACAATATTCAGTTAGGAATTCAATAAAATATTTAGGAGAAGGAATGAATTTAAGAAGATATATTACTATACGTAGAGAAGGAAATATGAATATAATTAGATGAACCTGTAAGTGACGCCACGAAAAGAAATATTAGAATAAATTAACATTCAATTAGACAAGTAATGCACACAACTTTTCACTGAATGAAGTTATGCATTAATTTCTCACTAGAAGCTTAACCTTTTCATCCGATTACAAGAGGAGTAATTACATGCTGCAGCTTCTTGGTATGTTAGTAATTAAATTATAAAGGTCCTTTACCATCAACTCATTATCTGGTCCTGTACCATCAGCTCATTATCTGGTCCTGTACCATCAGCTCATTATCTTTTCCTGTACCATCATCTCATTATCTGGTCCTGTACCATAAGCTCATTATCTGGTCCTTTACCATCATCTCATTATCTGGTCCTGTACCATCAGCTCATTATCTGGTCCTGTACCATCAGCTCATTATCTGGTCTTGTACCATCAGCTCATTATCTGGTCCTGTACCATAAGCTCATTATCTGGTCCTTTACCATCATCTCATTATCTGGTCCTGTACCATCAGCTCATTATCTGGTCCTGTACCATCAGCTCATTATCTGGTCCTGTACCATCAGCTCATTATCTGGTCATGTACCATAAGCTCATTATCTGGTCATGCACCATCAGCTGATTATCTGGTCCTGTACCATCAACTCATTATCTGGTCCTGTACCACCAGCTCATTATCTGGTCATGTACCATCAGCTCATTATCTGGTCATGTACCATCAGCTCATTATCTGGTCCTGTACCATCAGCTCATTATCTGGTCATGTACCATCAGCTCATTATCTGGTCCTGTACCACCAGCTCATTATCTGGTCCTGTACCACCAGCTCATTATCTGGTCATGTACCATCAGCTTATTATCTGGTCCTGTACCATCAGCTCATTATCTGGTCCTGTACCATCAGCTCATTATCTGGTCCTGTACCATCAGCTCATTATCTTGTCCTGTACCATCATCTCATTATCTGGTCCTGTACCATAAGCTCATTATCTGGTCCTTCACCATCATCTCATTATCTGGTCCTGTACCATCAGCTCATTATCTGGTTCTGTACCATCAGCTCATTATCTGGTCTTGTACCATCAGCTCATTATCTGGTCCTGTACCATAAGCTCATTTATCTGGTCCTTTACCATCATCTCATTATCTGGTCCTGTACCATCAGCTCATTATCTGGTCCTGTACCATCAGCTCATTATCTGGTCCTGTACCATCAGCTCATTATCTGGTCATGTACCATAAGCTCATTATCTGGTCATGCACCATCAGCTGATTATCTGGTCCTGTACCATCAGCTCATTATCTGGTCCTGTACCATCAGCTCATTATCTGGTCATGTACCATCAGCTCATTATCTGGTCCTGTACCACCAGCTCATTATCTGGTCCTGTACCACCAGCTCATTATCTGGTCATGTACCATCAGCTAATTATCTGGTCCTGTACCATCAGCTCATTATCTGGTCCTGTACCATAAGCTCATTATCTGGTCTTGTACCATCAGCTCATTATCTGGTCCTGTACCATCAGCTCATTATCTTGTCCAGTACCATCAACTCATCATCTGGTCCTGTACCACCAGCTCATCATCTGTTCATGTACCATCAGCTCATTATCTGGTCTTGTACCATCAGCTCATTATCTGGTCCTGTACCATCAGCTCATTATCAAGTCCAGTACCATCAGCTCATTGTCTTGTCCTGTGCCATAAGCTCATTATCTAGTCATGTACCATCAGTTCATTTTCAGGTCCTGTAATATCAGCTCATTATCTGGTCCTGTACCATCAGGTCCTGTACCAACAGCTCATTATCTGGTTATGATGCATCAGCAACATCCATGAATATTTATGGTAACGACTCTGTAATAATAATGGTATACAGCCCCACTAACCTAAATTCAAGCTCCATAGCTCTATTCATTAAATGTTTTCAAATATTTCTCTAACGCAATATATTATGCAAATATTCTTTATATATATATATAAAACTAATGAACTGTAGGAAGATCGTTAGAGTGAAATATTGCACTTCACCGGAACTATTTCTCTGTTATTGAAATCAGATGCCATTCAATCTTCGCAGTCCTCACACCAAATCAAATGATATGAATATTTCGACAGAAAATTAATACTGAAATGTAAAAGGAAACACAATATAGCCAGGGAAATGGATGTGCGATATGAAAGTCTACTTATTCTGATGCATTTTCATTATTTTCTTTTGCTTTCATTGTCTTCTATAATGCGTACTTGACGTTATAGCCCCATTAATAAAAAACAATTTCGGTTCTAGTTTATTCCTTCATAGTTAAACCTTTTCTCTTTAGTTTTAGTTTTTATTATTTGTCTTCATTATTTTTTATTATTTTTTTATGTTATACCATCAGTTGTTGTGAATTTAAGCCCTATTGTGAGTGTCAGTGGTAAATTACTATATTGTTATGTCAAGTTAACTTAAATATATTCCTTACCGGAAATCCCCATCATAAAAAACTTTATTTATTGGAGCTTTCATTATTCAAATGAACAATCCAGGGGACATATACTTCAAACTATTACTATTGATGTATTGTAATGTAGCTGTTAATCATTGAGAGCGATGAAAATAACAAAAGCAATGCGAGACACTGTGCCATCCATATGTTTCCGGGTCTTTTCATCCAATGTGTTTTCACCCACATCTTTTCATCCAATGTCTAATTTTATATATATCATGAATTAAAAATTATTCACAGATAAAAAATATCTATGAAGTGGCATTTTAAAGCTTTCTGAAATCATTAATTTTGACAATAATTATTATAAATTCCAAAATTTTGTCGTTATGTCAAAATAGCCTGATTTAGCCATGTTATTTTAACAATAACTACCACTGTTTCATATCGTTAACACGTGTGGTGTCGTTGGAAGCTCCTGAAAATCATTATTAAGGGGATTCATGACTTTTCTGAACTTCTTTTTACAAATAATGATTGAAATGCAGAAATTCATATTTAGAATTTTTTTTTCGCTCCTTGCTCTTCCCTTGCGAGGGTACTTCGTATAAATTGAAATTCCTCAAAACCTAAAAGAGATAGAAACAAATTATTTCGGAAATGGATTCCTGAGACAATTTCACATAGATGCCTTTTTGAATTTTTCCTATTTTTTTAATTCAATTTTTAAATATATTGAAAAATAATTGAATTTACCATAAAAAATCATTTATTTTATTACATTTTTTTTATATATCACTGATTATTATGCAATTTACAAATTTTATATAAGTTAAAAATAGAAATAGGCTTTGAAGTTGAAAAGATGCTACTTTTCACGACATGGAAAATGACACTGTACTACTACGTGCGTATAGTAGCGCACGTGTACGTTTGTGAGCGTATCTGATGCCTACTAAGCATCAGAAAATCCTGAGATTTCGTGCACATCTTCTCTATACTAAGTTCTTTCATCTTAGAACATAATAGAAATTGTGAAAAAAATCTATTTTGACCATTTCTCAAATAACCAACTAATTCAGCATCGTGTCGGTCGAACCTAAAGATAATTTAGATACTTTAGTATCAAGTTAACTTTAGTATTGATTGTCTTAAGGATATTGAGACTGATTCGGAGTGTACCAAGGAATTTGATGGTTTGAGATCCAAATCAGAAAAAAAACACAGTATTGAAAAACCTAATAAGTTATCAGCCAGTTAAGGTGAAAAATGTAGGAGAACCAAAGAATAATAATTCACCAAACTCAAACCACAGAAACAATTAAAACAATTCTCTCTGCAATACTAGAGTGTTATTCTTAATTGTAGATATACTTCAATACAGCCTCTATGTAGTGAAAAAAGTATCAACTAATAGACAACCCATGCAACCATATATCGAAAAACGTCACTGGAAAGTTTGATTGGATCGAACTGACTTTTCTCAAAAGTGTTGTGAATCAGGACGAGGGTTTGGCACAATTTTTTCTGAACTTTAACACCTAATAAGAAAATGATTCAGAACTAAAATTTGTATATACTTTTGACGGCAACATTTGTACAAATGTTGCCACTTCTAATTTCAATAATTTTAATTTAACTGTTCCTAACTCCGAAAGCTGAATTAATTTTTCGAAAATAGAAAAATGCAACGGAACCAAATTTTATTCGATAACAATGAAAACTACCTAGTATTACATTGATTGCAAAAGGCTAAATCTGGACAGTTACAAACATTTTCATTTGCCACCCCACTCTCTTAGATTGCTATGTGTTAGCTGTTAGCTTATGGAGCTGTAGGAGAAATTTCCTAAAACTGGAGGCCTTTTTTATCTCTAAATTATAGAATTCATTTCGATGCTATTGTTTTAATTGAAATTTGGCTTAAACAAATATCGTTGTATAAATTAATCAAAATTCAATAAGTTTAACGTACATGTAGAAATAAATATGGGGGTGTTATACGCATCTATGAGAGAAACCATTTTAAATTACAAATCTTACCTTACCTCACTTTAATAAATGGCAAACTTAAAATTTTATCATTGTAAATCAGAAACAGAAACCTGAGATCTAACCTTACTGGATTTCTTTAGACATTATCAATTACTAATTTTAATGGCAGAGTTTAACTTTACACACTAATTAGACAAACACCAACAAGGTACTCTAACGATTAAAAATTATTTAATTTAACTGTATTCGACCATACTTGGATAAATTTTATACCTCTTAACAATTCACAGTCCACCGTTGTCGAATGAAACATATCTGACTTTATGCCTTTTTTATTCCTTTTTATAACTGCAATCGAAAACACTAAACGGAATGTTACTTAAATATTATTTTTGAAAACGAAAATCATCGGAATAAATTTATAGATCAATACAAGCAATACAATTCTATTCACGATAGTAACATTCTTAATATTTTAGTATATGAATTTTGTGAAAAAAAATAATATTTACGATTACTGTTATCCTATAAAGACTAGTAAAAAAAAATAAAAAAAAATCTGACTATGTAGAATTGTAGAAAATCCAAAAATAATTTTTATCAAACTGAAATGCTGAAATCTAAAAACCCAAAGAAACCTGGAATTTTATTAACAAAATTTTTCAATCGTAATAGAAAACAAACATATTTTAAACTGAAGCAGTTAAATATAATTTTATTAGGAAAAGAACTTGGTAACCTTTTAACGAACACTTTAGCTCCATATCTGTGTGACATTTTAACGAACATTTTAACTCTAATTATATTATTGTGCAGTGTGATTTTGCTTTAGTAAATGCCAAACTCGATAGTGCTTAAGTTTAGATTGTGTTTTAATACCATTTAATATATTTTTAAATTTTTTTCACAGCTGTTACTTGTTTAGTTATTTTGTAGGAGGTTTAAGTATAAGCTAAGTCAGTATTTGTTGGTCTGCCTGCTGAACTGAACGTCAGCAAGTGGTTGCTAAGTCTTCAACAGGGAGGCTATTGATTCTGAATCCTCCATATTTCTTAGGCTCTTTAACTGAAGTGTGTAGATTGCATTTGTTCAGTTTTTCTAGTCAAAATACAGTTCTGTTATTATTTTCATGGTTAAGAACAAGGAAGGGTATTGTCTCAAAGGTTGTGCTGGCACATGGAATAGCCGAAAAAAAAATGTAATTTGTGTACTGTGCTCTCTATGGTTCCACTTGGCGTGTGTGTGTCTGACTTGAGCACTACTGTTAGTGATAGTAAGATATTTTTGTGACTTTTTGAGGGCAGGCTACAATCGACTAACACTAGGAATCAGCTTGTGAAATTGGGTAAACACATTGGTGGATTTGGTAGCAGGTTGAGGGTGCTAAATTTGATTTGAAGGAAGCAGTGGTATGAGTGTTAGGAGCACATTGCCGATTATTGCAGGGGTCTCTGTCGCGTAGGAACCACGTACCAGGGACATGAGTTAATAATAGCTTCTGCAAGGTGGAGTGCAGCAGTGTCCAGATGAAGGTCGGGAACTCGTTAGGCGTCTCTCGCTACCAAATTAAAACTGCAGACATTCCAGTTTTTATTGACAGAATTCCTGCCTGTGCTACATGAATCCATACTCCCAGTTATTTGCAGTTCTATGATAAGGTAGAATTGTTGTTGAGGAAAAGAGTGGTATGTAGATTTGCAGTTCGGGAGTTACATCTTCGGAATAATTGTCACCATAAAGCGATGAGACTGGTAGATAGTTGCGGTCTAAACACTTGCACGTACCGCGTGACTTGATATCAAAGCCTCCAATAATTCCCTACTAGTTTTCACAGAAATGGATTACCGAAAAGCTAATAATTCTTTATACCTTGGTTCAGATGCAGGGCTTTATAGACTCCAACTGAGTAATTTGAAGACGTTTCTGTCCATTTCTTCTGCAGAGGCCGGAGTACATTTTCAAACTACACGATTCAGAGTGAAAGGGCTTCTTATTTTACTCTGACTTCTTTTTATGGAGTCACACATTGCGCTCTAACCAAAAAGGATTGTAGCATCAATGTCACAGCTAACGGAGGTTGGCTGCCATAGTTGATGCACATCCCGTGTCACACTCTCTTGGTGTCAAAATATTAAGCTTAATTAAGCTTAATTCTCATCTTCAGCACTGCTTTTTTGGTAAACAGGTGCTATGTTGATAGACAGGTATGAAGCAGAGTGATTGATCAGTTTATACAGGCTATATTTAGAGGGTAAATGTACTGTGTTCAGACCCACAAAATAAATAATTTTCGGGCGTTGATAGGCAAAGTGGGATAATCAACAGTGCCACGCATATATACTGAAAAAAAGGAACGCTCAGTTGTTTAGGCCACTTTGCCATAGAGAAAATAAGCGTGACTAACTGACTACCAAGAGCATAATTGCTGAAATAGGTGCAGGTTACCATGGTAACAATGAGCTATTGCAATATAAAAGATTGTCACTGTTAGTGCCATGTACTCCACTAGTATACTTAGACTTATCATATACTTCTTCGGTTAATATATTTAAAGGGGCAGATAAAAGAATAATATATGAAATAAATAATAAGGTATACTTTTCTCTTTTTTTTCTGATAGAACTTTATCACAGTGACTCTTTTATCTGATAGTACATAATCGAAGTGACTCTTTTCTCTGATAGTACATCATCACAGTGACTCTTTTCTCTGATAGTACATCATCACAGTGACTATTTTTTCTGATAGTGCATCATCACAGTGATTCTTTTCTTTGATAGTACATCATCACAGTGACTCTTTTCTCTGATAGTACATCATCACAGTGACTCTTTTCTCTGATAGTGCATCATCACAATGACTCTTTTCTCTTATAGTACATCATCACAGTGACTCTTTTCTCTTATAGTACATCATCACAGTGACTCTTTTCTCTGATAGTACATCATCACAGTGACTCTTTTCTCTGATAGTGCATCATCACAGTGACTCTTTTCTCTGATAGTACATCATCACAGTGACTCTTTTCTCTTATAGTACATTACCACAGTGACTCTTTTCTCTGATAGTACATCATCACAGTGACTCTTTTCTCTGATAGTACATCATCACAGTGACTCTTTTCTCTGATAGTGCATCATCACAATGACTCTTTTCTCTTATAGTACATCATCACAGTGACTCTTTTCTTTGATAGTGCATCATCACAGTGACTCTTTTCTCTGATAGTACATCATCACAGTGACTCTTTTCTCTGATTGTACATCATCACAATGATTCTTTTCTCTTATAGTACATCATCACAGTGACTCTTTTCTCTTATAGTACATCATCACAGTGACTATTTTCTCTGATAGTACATCATCACAGTGACTCTTTTCTCTGATAGTGCATCATCACAGTGACTCTTTTCTCTGATAGTACATCATCACAGTGACTTTTTTCTCTTATAGTACATCATCACTGTGACTCTTTTCTTTGATTGTGCATCATCAAAAGACTCTTTTCTCTGATAGTACATCATCAAAGTGACTCTTTTCTCTGATAGTACATCATCACAGTGACTCTTTTCTTTGATTGTACATCATCACAATGACTCTTTTATCTGAAAGTATATCATTCCAACTATCTCTTATTTACGGTGATTGTTACAGAAGTACGATCCCTAAATCTGTTTCTTTTGGTGACAGTTACAGGAGTTACTTGAAGTATACTAACACTAACTCATATTCATAATTACAGTAGTACCGACCCTAACCTTTCTTACGGTGACATTTACAATAGTACCAACCCTAACTCATATTCACTGTGGTAGTTACAGGATTACCAACCCTAACACTCATTTACGGTGAGAGTTACAGGATTTCTAACCCTAACTCTTATTTACGGTAATAGTTACAGGAGTGCCAACCATATCACTTTTTTTTCACTACCACTCATCATCGTTTCAAACTGTTTGTCAGTTATGCATTGGAATCAATTTACATTGAGTGTAAATCTGAGTTCAGATTATACTATTCCAAGCTTCAAATATTTAATAGTGGATACCAGAGGCTCAAAACTATCATTAATATACTCAAGAAATGAAGGGGAAATGATTATTCTGCTTTTAAAAGCCACTCTGTTTCAGAACGCATAGCACTGAGAAGTAATATTATGTATATGTACTGATGATTGGGCCACTCTGCCTCGAAGACATCTATGCCGCTATGAGGTGAAATAATCAGTTAACCACTCTGCCAGTTTAAACCCTGATATGTGAGTTAGGACAATCTGTATATTTGCCCTCCATTTGCTCTTGGAACAAACGAGTTGGCTCGTAGAGTTGAGTCGGAGTTCAATGTTTGGTATATGCCTTCAGCATTTTTTCAATTGTGAAGGAGAAATTTTAGAGGGTCGATCAGGTCCACCATTTCAGAATATAAATTCCTCTCTCGTAGTTTCTGTAAGAAATTTACTCTCTGTATAGATAACATTCTTTTATTTTCAATGAAAAATATATTATTATTTTTTTTAAACCAAATATGGCAGATAGGAGATGAATTGAAGATTGCGTCTTTCGGTCACTGTCAAAAATTAGGTGGATATTAATCTCAATTAAAATCAAATGTGAAGAAGTGATAAAAAGCTCACTGAAGAATTCCATATAATGATAAAAACAGAATGAAAAATAATAATTAAGTGACCAATATATCAGTAATGATAATGATTTTAATCGAATTAATAACAGAAACAATCCTACTACTAGTTAGCATGCATCTTTACCGTCATGTGGCAATAATGTGGCTGAGCAAATATTAGACTAATAACTTTTATCACTCACTAAATTGTCACCGAATTACTGCAGACACTGACGAATGACACGAGACTGTAATGAGAATGTCCAATGTTCACCAAACATGACACTGCCCCATTCACACGCTAAGACTTTCATAGAAAAGTAGATTATAGAGCTGGGCATATTTCGTAGGCTGTAGTTACTAAATGAATACTAAATAATCTGTCCATTCAGATTAATAAATACAAACCAAATAAAAGTACCTGTATAAATTGAAGTTATTAAACAAAGTGTGATAATGATTTTGATTTTAGAATGTTCTCCATTATTTTCTAATCAATTCTTCTCTTTGATGAAAGAATTTTCGCAACTAATTAAATTCTAATTTAAACTAGAACAGGCGACAAATAGAGCGCATACCTTTGCCGCTATCTCTTTCGATTTTGAACTTTTTGTGACCTTGATTCATCGTCCCAATCATTTCAAAATAAAATATAATTGTTCTTGGAAATTTACCAATCGTCCCACCAAATTCCCGGCAATTTGGTTGAATATTTTTTAAGTTATGCGAATAACAATATTCTAATTAATTAATGAATACTAGATTACAATCAAAACATAATCTTCTGCAATTTTACGAATCGAATTAAAATTGTTCTTTATTAGCAATTATTGTTCTCATAGATCAAATTATAATTAATTTTTGAACAGTTACACTATTTTATTTCGATATATCAATAAAATGATAGGTTAACCCTATTATTTCTGCTAATTTCCGTACCGGAGCATTAGTAGCAGCTGACAATCAATGAAGCATAACAGTCTACCTAGCACAAAAATGTAAGAAATTGCAGTTGAAAATTTATTCATTAATAGAAGGAGGTAAGGGTTTAATAATTGAAAAACAACTGGTATTTTGATTCATGAAACCTTATTTCCAAATTTCAGTTAGCATCAATGTTCTTTATACTAAATTAATGGTTAGAAGGTAAATTTGAGAAGACACTTGTTTACTATGTTTAATAATTTATAATAATTATTTCATCTATTTTAATGTTCATTGTTACAATATTTAATATGCAAATGTAGTTTTACTTAGAATTCTAGTTATATTTAACATAGTAAATTGTTCCTTTATAATATGTAGATTTATTATCGGTACACAGAAATGCACATTGCTTCTCTGGAGCTTGAAATATCAATTTTGAATTGATTTTTTCATTTAACTAAAATTAAAGAAAACTCGTATTCACTCGTTACATTTGTATAAAATAAAATAAAGAAATGTTCAACCTACAATGATTGAAAATATGTGAAATCGACAACGAATAGAATTTGGGTTAAACATTTTAGGTTAATTCAATGTATTTAGTTTTCTCCATAGGCTTTAATTTTTTCCGACCATAAATGTCCATATCCCTGATTATAATAATTATTACTAGAGCCCGGACTTTTAGGACCTATAAAAATGGCATTTAAGGACCTAAAAAAGGCATTCTAAGACCTAAAAAAAGGCAATTTAGGACCTAAAAAATGGCATTTTATGACCAATCAAGGCATTTTAGGACCTAAATACAGCATTTTAGGACAAAACAAATAAACAATTCATCCCTTAACAATTAAATGAATCTAGTTTATAGCATATTTATTCAAATTTAACCTAAAAGTATTATAAAAAAGGTTAGGTAAATTGAAATTCATGAAATGAAACTAATTCCAATATTAAATTTGAAATTTGTATTTATAGCAAACCCTCGTAGTAGACAACCTCAGATTAAACAAATCATACATTAGATAATTAGACCAATTAAGATACTCTGAAATTGTTGTACAGCAAAAACCACTTACAAGACAAAACACAATTTTTGTCGCCTGGCAGTTTTTCCATTGTAAATATTACAAATATGCCTAGGTTCTACATATATCTCTCTTTGAATAGTTTATTATTCACTATTTTGTGCATGCCAGAGTCTGTGCTAAAAAAATAATGCAAAGAATCACAGAAAACTAGATACAGTGGTGACTATACTAATTCTTGAAGTGATATAAGTAGTTTATTTGTATAATAATTCAAACAGATTTTGATTGAATTTAAACGTTCAATAAATTTGTCAAAATAACCCATCAACTTTACCGACTTACCAAATTATTTAATAATACAAAAAGCCCAAAATAAGACTTCGCATCATTTTAAGAGTTTATGATATTTTAGGACTTTATGGCATTTTAAGGACTTTATGGCATTAATTGACTTAATTGCATTTATTGACTTTATGGCATTTTAGGACTTTATGGCATTTGTCCGGGCTCTAATTATTACTATAAAGTACAGTACCTGTTATTGAATCTAAATTATATTCGAATGCAAGTGTGTATTATAGATACACATATTCTGATCAAACATAAATAATCTCTCAAAAGCCTAAATATAAATTTTATTTTTTAAATAATTAGTGTCAATAATAATGTAGCCCGTAGTCGTGATACTGC
Source organism: Caprella mutica (assembly GCA_947561585.1). NCBI lineage: Eukaryota > Metazoa > Arthropoda > Malacostraca > Amphipoda > Caprellidae > Caprella > Caprella mutica. The sequence goes on along the minus strand of CANNZV010001750.1, from coordinate 31,448 downwards.
CACAAATGATTTGTTTTTCGTTATATTTTGTATTTCATAATAAAAGTGTGACACACGGACAGACATACAGACGGACAGACAGACGCGGCTCTTATTATAGTATAGATTTCGTTAGGGATTTACGACAAAACTGTAATATACTATGGTTTACTCCATTTTTGATCAAATTCATATGTTGCTGCCTATAAGTTGTCAATTGATTATTGAATATTCAATATAATAATCTACTACATATGATTTCATATTGAATTTGTATATTATATATATCGCTATTAAAAACTGTCCCTTTTATTTTTTCCTGCAATTATTGTATGCACAGACACTCAGATTGTCTCTCCATACTCCGCCAATTTCCCATTCTGTAATACAGTTTGTCGTAGCTCTCTGTCTGTCTGTATTTAATGTGTCCCCATAATGAGTTTCTCCACAAGTATCCCCATAGTGTTTTCTCAGCAATTATTGTATCCACAGATTCTCTCCCCAGACGCTGCAAATCTATACTGGTCTGTAATTGTGTTTGTTGTAATTCAGGCTAGAGTTATGGCTACTGTTATTTGGCACAAACTACAGACATTTGATCAATATGTAAAGCTGGTGTATAGAGCAAGGAGAGCGGTTTTAGTGCCCATATACCTAATATTTCAGAATCATAAACATGGAACATATGTACAAGCAAACTGTGTCATATTTTATTATTAAAAGACCTGTTCAAGCATATTTTTCCTATGTTTTATCCATTGTTTCCTATTATTTTACTGCAAACCTTCATGAAATTTGATAATATATATTTGATTTTATATGCCTTTAGAAAAATTTACGATCAAAATTCTACATTATCTGATTTCTTCAAATTTGCTATGTTTCAGTCAAAGGAAAATACATTGTACACAGTCTTTTCTGACTAACATTATCGGTAGTTAGATTTAATTCAATATCATATAATCGTGTAGAGGTATAAAATAGAAGAAACTTATTATAGAAACCATGGTATGCATCAGGAAATAATTTACAGTAAACGAAGGAATAACATGCACTGTTTGTTTCGTGACCGGACAATTGACACCCAAATAATTATTGTCCGGCCTCTTACCTTAAAAGATAGTGATAAAATAGGAATAGTCATTTTATATGATTAATTATTTACATTTTAAGAAAGTATGGTCTTCATTCATCATATATTGTTATTTTATAAAATTTATTTATTTATAATTATATTTATTTCCATTATACACCGAAACAGTTCCTTTATAAATTAAATAGTTATTCCTTTATCACCACTACCATTATTAAGCAAATATTTATAATCTAGGATATGAAAAGATACAGTGTTTGAATTTGGTCGCTCAAATTATGTACATTTTTTTTAAACTCATTTTATACTTTTCATATTGAATTTTCAAACTTTTTCTTTCCTTTAGAGTGACCTGTTATATTCTATGACACCTGCTATTAGTATAACTAGTGTACTTTCACGTAGAAAATAACGGGTCATCATCAATATCAATTTATTACCTGTTATTAGGTTACTTTTAATGAATTCAATTAAAAATAAAATAATCTACATAGTCATAAATATAGATGCATATATTATATTTTGTATATAAATACATATAATTACTGAATAAAAACAGAAAATTTCAAGTATCAAGTCAATATATTCCGGTGCGTATCATAGTTACATACACCATGTTTAATACCCATCGTGTAAATGCGGACACCAAAAAAATAAATAAACACACACTACGGGTGTGTATGGCTTAAATCGATAGTAGGATAGTTACTGTAAAAATATGTTTAATTAACGTGATCAATATACAACATTATTGATTCTTCATCAGTTTCTGATAAAAAAACCTATACTATCTCACGCAGTAAGATTTTAAATATATTATTAATTGATGATGGACAAATAATAGGTATTTATATTACAACTACCCAATTAAGAATTTTTTCAAGTGAAGAATCCTGATAATAATAATTAGGGTTGTAACAATATGCTTTCATAATTTCATAGATCCTAAAATTGTTTTAAACGGAGAGGATAAAACACTATGCAACTGTTTTAAACTACCGGTAAATAGAATTCGATTCAATTCAATTTCTTCTCGTCTATGATATTCTTAATATCTGTGAGTAAAAAAGCATATTGTCACAACTCTAATAACAATCATTAAGGGGGCATTTGTCCGTGGGTGACAATATTGTCCGGGTGAAAATTGTCTGGGTGGCAGTTGTTCGTGGGGTAATAATGTCCGGATGGCAATTGTCCGGATGGCAATTGTCCAGGTGGCAATTGTCCAAGTGGCAATTGTCCGGGTGGCAATTGTGTTAGTTTATACATAGAATTCAAATTGGAAATCAAAATATAGTACACACTCCACAATCTGTTACTTCAGCGTCATATTAGTGTTTCGTACAATTGTTGTACATCGAGCATGTATAAGTTCATAAGCACATGAAAAATATATATGGCGAACCGATTTTTAATTATGCGGTCTTATTTAAAATAATCTTTGTCTATTTAAAAATTAAAATTATTTTTTATTGTGTTTACTCAATTTAATATCTTTTATGTATATTTATAATGTTTGATGCTCATTTATTTTGTTAACTTTTTATTCAAAATGCTTAATATTCATTTAAAACAATTGACGTTTATTTGAAATTGTTAAAGGTTATTGTTTATATTTGATGTTTATTATTTTTATATAGTGTTTGATGTTTCTTAAAGGATGTTTGGTATTCATTTAAAATATTTGATGTTTATTTAATATTTGATGTTAATTTGATATTTTAACGTTTTTAATTATATAGTTCTTACAGCATTTTAAAAAATGGTTATAACCTCTTAAAAAGGGCAGACATCTCTGATTTTCAAAAAAGGTCAAATTGTTGGTTGTTGTATTGCATGACAGGCGCTAGAAAAAACGGAACTTTTTGATACTTGACGTTTCAAATAGAGTTACACTGTATACTGACTGTACAGTGGTACACTATGAAAAGTTATGACTTACTTTGGAAGAGAGGAAAAACGTCCTCAGAAAAGAGCAAGTCTTATCAATGGTCCAATTTGTCATAAACAGACCGTCGGACTCTATAATAAATTGTTTTAAATTCCCAAGATGACGGATCACAGAATCTCTGGAGTACCTCAGAATTAATTTCTAAAGAATATGTTCGTTGGGATACCGAAATCTTGATTCCGTTGTGCCTTATCATCCTATCATCAGTAGGATAAATGATTGTGTAATAATTTGAGTCATACTGTTATCATTCAGTTTAATTGCAAATTAACACGCTGATATGTTTTTTAATTTTTCATAAAATGTGAGGTTTATCATCCATCAGACTGCGAAACAATGTTTTATGAGTAAAACGATATCATTTATATAACTAAAAGAATTTCCTAACTGATAGAAGACGTTAATAATGAATGAGTTAATATCCCTTCTCTTTTTCTTACAGCAATAACAACTTTGCTCTACTTATTCTGGTATTTTAAATATCTACTGCCATACCTACTATATAAACTAATACTAATTCATAGAAAGTCATGCAATCAAAGCCTACAAAGAGTTTCATCGGAGATGTTGCGTGATTTTGTGTCATATTGAACAGAGTGAGTTAGTTAGAGGTACAATGTAAGGGCTGAAGTGCAGTCATAAGTAGGGAACCGAATTAACAAAAGTACCAATAACTGAATGAATGTTATATATCATCGTCAGTTCAATTCACTTAGGGCAGTAATTTTAACAATTTTCTTATCTTGCTAATTGAGGTCTCAAATAATGTTTTATTATTTTAAATATCTGAATATAGAGTATAATTGATTCTCTGCATGAAATATACTCCACGCATAGAGACATTGAAAGGCTACCAAGACTTTGTTGTCACGAGATTGGAATATGTCGGTAAATGTTGAAAAATTTCATAAAAAAGAACAGTATAGTAAATACTATTGGAAGTCAAGAATTATCACAAACTTTCAAATAATAATTAAAGCCAAATTCACCCAATGCAAAGTTAAAATATATATCAACTTTTTATATTCTCTTTATAGTTTTTTTTTTCACAAATAGCTAATCAAACAATGCATATTAAGTGAAGAAGTATCCTTTTATAATCTGTGAGAACACCATGGCGGTTTTCTATTATTCATAATCATCATAGAAAATAACCTATTGACTATTTCTTATAGTGAATGTAGCGGACATCAAATGAATTATAAAAATAATTGATGGACAGAGTAGAATTCGATTTCTATGCAAGCGAAAGTCAAAAATGTTATTTGTTTATTCACACAATATATTCGAGCGCACATCATATATTCATCCCGAATCTGATGAGTATATAAATAGGTAATCTAGTTTATTTTACTAATGACCATTATTTCTACATTTAATAGTTTTTAAGTTCTTCTAATAATGGTAATTTTTACATCAAGCACTAAGTATGTCAGGGTGGTAGTATCATAATTAAAACAATAACAAATTTATACATATTATATAAGTAAAACATAAATGGCTACATACAACGTATTGAAATTTGTCTATAAGATATCAATATCCTATTTAAGTTTTAAAGTACAGTACCAATTTTACGGGTGGCAGTTTTCCCACAGTGGCAGTTTTCCCAGGGGCAATCTTCCCAGTGGCAATTTTCCGCGCACGGCTATTGTTTATATATTATTATTGTTTATAATACTGTGGTAAATTAATTAGTGAGCATTTCTGTTCCTAGGAGAGAAAATATAATAATTGTAGAGGATCTTATAATTTTTGTGTATGTTGCGATTTTGCTCAGTACTGATAGTAATACCAAAGATATTATACTGCAGTAGTATACACCACTCTCTCAAATTTATTTTTAAAAGTGCATTGTACCGCCATCTTGATTTGAAAGCAGGAACTAGAGAGACAGCAATATATGGTAGAGAAACTAGTGGTCAGTAAGGAGTCAGATCTTCAATCCGTTGATCTTTTCTCTCCGTTTAAGTATTTTAGTATTATACCTCATCGTCACACATCTCTCGAGTCTATGGCAGAGAAATTGTAAATAGAAAGGTAAGCAATTCCACTGGAACAGATACGTGCAGCTTATGATGCATTTGTTTCTAGATTGAAAGGTGTAGTTCGTGAAGGTGTATCGAATAAATGAAAAACTGCATCGTTCGATTAATATTCACATTTAAATTGCAATCTTGGAAGACAAAATGATCCTTTTGAATTTAGTATATTTATAAACAAAATTGTTCCCTCAATTCTGAAATCCTTCATTTTGTATACTGCCATAAGCAAATAGACCAAGAATCTTTTAATCTACTGTAAGAATATCTCTTTGCTGTGTTCTCTTTGCTGTGTTAAAATTGTACATAGATCTTTTATGTTTACTTGGTGTTATTCAATGTTTGAAAGTTAAGAATTATTTGTGAATTCAAACACATTTAATTCCTATTAACAATTCAAGGAGAATTGCCTAATGAATCTCAATTTCATCCTTTACTTGCTTGCAATTCCTGAACCACTCTCAGTCAGCAACACAACCTCTACAATAAGATCATTGTGTTTGGTGTCTCTAAAACATTTTAATTTACTAATGTTAATATTCTTCTTCTAATTTTAATACTGAATTGTGAATTGAGTGAAGTATCTGACAGAGAAGCATTTATAAATTGTTAGCTATTGAAATTGAATATTGGCATAGAAACGAATTTCGTACAAATCAGTAAGTATGTATATAACTACCAAATTATCCTTACAACATTATCCTCACTATATTTTGAAAATTAAATTAAAATCTAGATGTACCTTATTATAATAATATAAAATTTTAAATTTTCATCAGTATGATTATCCAAGCAAGTTCAATTATGCAAAATAAGAATGCTGTCATTTTGAGGCTGTTATTCCACACTAGATATTACAGTAGGTAATGTTTTCTCACTCACTGTAATAAGATTGCTAAAGTTTCATTTTTAGTTCAGTGATGAGAGTAATAAAGTGAAGTAATTTGCTGCTGAAATTTGAGACAAGATAACAAACTCCATTTGATATGACACTTTGAGGAGTAATGGAGAACTAACTTACAGTATGTAATGCAGTTCTGCTGAGGAATTGGTGGTGAGGTTTCTTTCTGCCTACTTAGGAGTAGCATTATAGAGAGATGTACATTGTACACGATATATACTTTGTGTGATAGTAAAGTTCAACATTTATTCAGTCTACTATTTTAATAGAGAAATAGTAAATTTATAATCACAGAATTCGTTCAAAAGTCCTTGGGCATTTTAAAAATGTGTTAATGTTGCAATTAATTAGTGAATATGAATTGAATGTATTGCTAAGAAGGTTTGATAATAATTATATATAACCTTATTTTTGATACACCCACCTACTGCTCTTGTATTATATGAAAGTTCGTTGTACTTTTCATTTGGAATTTACTTTCATGTTCTCTTGAGTGGGCGTTTCAGAGCTTCAACATTTCGTGAAAAGAAGCACATACATTTGTCATCAAAATGAGACACATACGAAAGTCCGTTGTATTCAGTACGGGTGGTGAGAGTGGCAAAAGATCCTTGTTTTAAAAGCTTTGGGAAATAATCCTCAAGCCACTTCAGTATTTTCTTGGATGTTTCAAGGCGGTCATTATGTGCAAGATTTCTTCGATATTCAAGCATAACACTGATGCCAAATTGAACGTGGATAAATACTTTTAAATAAAGGTTCAAGTTTTTAAAAGCTTGGACTGTAGTCATTCACGATGTTATGGAAAACTTTGGTTATCTGATAATTGTGCGCGTATGTTCAGCTTCTAATTCAGCATTATTTTGATGTGGTGCATATGCACAATTAACGTTTATCAACAAAGGGCATTATGAATCTCACTTGTTCATGATTTGCTTTATACTAAAAATATCGAAATAAAAGTTTGAACCTGTATAAGATCCATAAGTTTCCGTGTTTCTTAGTGTTTGGCTTTTAGCTTGAAGTATGGCCGTCATTAGATGGGGATTCATACAGTTGAAAATTACATTTCTTGTTATTGAAACTTTTCAAGAACAAGACTGTTACGAAAACATTCGGTCAGGGAAAAAAAATAAAACCTCATAGTTTAACGGATAACGTGTGAAAATGATAGAGCTTAAAAAATCTAGAAGTATTATTTTACACAATTTTTTCCCAATATTTTTAGAAAATTGACTCTCCTAAAAAGTTCAAATTTTGCTATAAGACGAAACAACTCGTACTTTTTTTGAACTACACAAAGTGGGGTTCGTTCCATTTTCTTAGTATTTAGTTATCGGCAAAGTTACTAAACGGTAATTATTGAGTGAGAAAGTACATGGAAACATATAAACATTTTAATATTTTTTTTTATATTTTGTGGATTTCTTCAATATTCAAAGACAAATCTGCAAAAAAATGTATCACTTTATAGAAAACTAAATTTTGAGCAGTGTGAAATAAATCCCATGTCTCTACCTGAAGATTTGTAAGCAGTGACACATTTTGAAACTACTGCCTTATTTTATTTTTATTTTGAGAAGACGGGTCTATAGATCTGAAGAAAATCGAATTAAATTTTTTTACAATATTGAGTTCACTTATTAAACTGAAGGCATAGCCCATTTTTATTACAAATTTACAAGTATGAAAAATAAAACAAGTATTTAAATTGACTAGGAATTATTTATTCTAAAATGGAAATTATTTTGATAGTTTTAGTTTTTATTTGAAAGGGGGGTCGTCTCATAAAATTTGGTGGAAATAATTTTATTTCTGAAAAGGCAAAAATTGTCGTAAATTTTTAGTGCTACGTTCACAGGTACCCCCCCCCCCTCCTTGAAAAAAGGGGTCTGAAGTCAAAAATAATAATACATTTTCACACAGTTACAAATATGAAAAGTGTGCGCTTGAATCATTAGTATATGACTGGACAACAATAAAACAGTATTGAATTTTCTTTTCATATGGTCACATTTGTCATGCAGTTATTGACCCAAATAAGAAGAAAAATACAACAAAGGAGTTATTTCCTTCTCATCTCCATATACAATGGAATTACTATCGAAAAATCCACAGTTTCTTTACGCCTAGTTTCTTTGAGTTTTGTTTACTTGTCATGAATAATCAACGGGATGTTAATTATGCAGTAATGAGATACGAAATGAAATTTCATAAGCTATCTACTCTTAAAATAAAAATTATATATGTATTGATTGTGTGACATTGTGAGGCAACTGCAAATATATCATATATGCAATACAGTGGTGTAGCTTATATGTAATATTTCACCAACTATACATATATCATTTTTGTACCTTACTTAAAGATGACGAGATTCTATATTAATTGACACCGGGTCATAGAGATAAGACGTGATATTTAGGCAACTCTTTGCTACAAAAAATATTTGTATATTTGATTACATCAATTAAATATTATCAGAGAGACACATCATCAACACATCAAACATTCAATATCCAATATTTACACAGGCTTGAAGGTGAGCAATGATAAATTGTCACTTCTCTTTAATGAGCTTCCTTCCAATTACAGGCTCTCTTCAGCTCTGGGCCAATATAATTAGAATGTTAACGAAGCCTTTGCATTGGAAGATGACGAAATTGTCACTGATGAAGTCTCTTCAGGTAACAATCAATTATTAGCAACTGTCTGGAAGTGAATGAAGCTTCTTGTAGTATTCAGTAAAAAGTAAATTGAATTTATATTTTCCATTTTTATATTTTTATCCACCATCATATTCAATTTGATAATTCATCCGTTCATTTATTAAAATTGAGTACACCACTAAAAAAATCTATATTTTTGTATGCAAATAGATTATGATTCTGATCAATATTTCCCGTGCATATTTTATTTTCAAAAATTTATTATTTATTATATTCTTTATTTCTACACAAACTGTAGGAGAGAATTCAATTCTACAGGGGATCCAATCTGTAGACGCAATCCTTACAGTTTCTAACTTGAGAAAGCCTGTTAACCAAATTGAACTGAAACATGTTGGGGAATTATTGCCCTTACAATTGAACTGAATCATGTTGTGAAAATATTGTTCTATACAGTATCTCTCTGTTAGCTATGGATGTAACAGTAAATTTACGGGTGAATGAAACTTGGTCAGAGACCTACAATACCGGAAAAATTATTATATATATTTCAAAATCGAAATTTTGTTTACAAAAAGTTAATTAAACTTATTTCCTTGATTGCAAATGGATTTAATTTAATACACTGATAAATCTTGATCAATCATTAACACTTAGTTAGGCTGGCAACATTTAGCATCCATAGGTGCTCTAACGGTTTGTTCCCCGTTCTTCATCACTTTCTCCACATTCCCCGTCATTTAAAACATATTCCATCACACTCTCCCCATTTTATATCATTTTATTTTCAATTCCACGTATTAAATTAAAAAAATTATTACAAAATAGTTAATTAAACGAGATTAAAAAAAGAGGTGCAAGAGTGGAGCGTGTTTCCATCTTACTTACCATTCAAATTAGTGCAGTTGTCATCCTTAGAGAAGAGTGAAAATTAGAATAATTTTAACTGTGATGGGGAATGGGGACATTTGATAGGGAATTGGGAAAAAATGATGAGGAATTGGGAGAACGTATGGGAAATTTTAAAAAAAGTATAGGGAATGTCGAGAAAATTATGAGGAATGGGAAACCAACCGTTAGAGCACTTAGCTGCGGATGAGCGGCCCTTTGCCAAAACTGCTATATTAGTAATATAATATTACAGTTGTGGCTACGGGCCGCGCATCCGCAGTTAGGCATTACGCTAGGCAAATAGGAGCAGGTGCCCAGAATAGTTCTGCGCAGTTAGGACAGAGTAAAATTGTAGAAATAGCCCCAAAAACGCTTGATTTGGTTTCCACGCTGCGCTCTCGCTGTTTGTTCTTTGATTTCCGTGGTGGAGATTTGAAATTAATCCCTCCCCCCGAAAAACTGCAACATTTGGACTTTTTTAAAAATCCCTATTTCTCTCTCATTTTTTGGCCTAGAGACATGGGATTTGTTCCATTTTGTTCATAATTTTGCACTCTACAAATTCAGTTTCTCAAAAAAAAAAATAGATTCTTGTTGAAATTTGGTTCCATCTTCCCACAGCCTTTGCGGAATTACATATCAACTGACCATATTTTCATAGACAACTAAGGTCTGAATATAAAAAAAATATTCCAAGTCTCTTAGTAGAAAAATGAGGGAGTAATAGGCTTTGGAAGTTGAAAAATCACACGTGTTCAGAACGGCCAATTTTCGATTTTTTTTATAACAGCAGTACTACATATATTGGGTTCTAGGTAAATTCCCCCGCGGAAAATTCCACCGCGGAAAGCTCCACCAGGTAAGTTCCATCGCTGGAAAGTTCCATCACGGAATATTCCACCGCCAGAAAATTCCACCACGGAAGATTCCACCGCATAATAATGGAATTTTTTTTTTGTGATAACCGAACAACATTTTTTTAGTTAAAAAGTTAATAAATTATAAGAATATGTTATTTCAAGTCAAGACCTAAAAGATAAGATAAGGCAAACATACGAAATAAAAGATACATCAGACAATCTTTAAATATGAATCAATTAAATTTATAATAAAATTTAAATCGTGTAAATTCAGCAATAAAGATCCGCCGCCCCAAGTTCCCCAGTTAGATTCCGTTTAATTCTGATTTAAACATATATGTATATGTTGAAACTGGAATTAAGGATAATATTTTGTTTGTAACATAAATTTCATTTTATATATATTTATCTATCACCCAAGTGTTTAAATGTACCAACATATATTTCAATTTAAATCAGCGACAATAAAAAATGAAATTAAAAGATAAATTTGACACATACCGGGATTTAATGTTTAATTTATCGACATATTTTAATAAAGAAACGACAGAAAAATTTCAAAGTGGAAACTTTCTGAAACTGTTTAATAATCTCTATTGAAAGAATTACAAAATAAAGTTTGAATATAATGCGTTTCAACTGAATTTTGAACATAGAGTTATGCAGGTAAATTGCGGTACATTAGCTATAGCTTCGATCTGAAACCACAGACGTACACACGAATAAAAATCATAACTTCAAAACTCACAAAGATATATAAATCATAACACGTACAGAGTTTCTTTAGCTATGAAAAATCTTAATACAAATTCGGTTCAGCGGGTCGCTGATTTAAATTGACTCTAAAGAAATGACACTAACAACTTGCTTGTCATATTGCTGCTTAATATTAACCTTTTCAATAATGAATATAAACCTAACAACATTTTATTATTGTGTCAAATATTAAAACCTGAGTGTTTCTATTGATAGAATCAAGAAGGTAAATTTAGCAGTGTTATACACTGTTTATTTGTATGTTTGTTTTCAAAATGGTGGAATCTTCTGCGGTGGAATTTTTCACATCTGGCATTTAACGCCAGTGGAATCTTCCTGGTGGAACTTTCCGCGGTGGAATTTACCGGCCACGACAATATTGATTAGATGAAAAATACTAGAAACAAACAAATGATATTTCATAATATACTTTTATATTGCAGTATTTTTTACCTCCCTCAAATTCTGCTTCCCCCAGCTCCCTTCAAAATGCACTTGCACACAACTTTCATACCTAATATTTTTACACATGATTTGGGACACTACATGGTGTCTTTTTATGCAAATTTGTGTTTTTTGAAAATGATCTCAAATGAGATAATTTGAGACACTCCCCTTAATAATAAAGTAAATCTCCTCTTATACCCTAATAAGGTCTCGCACTTATTTCCCCTGGTATAGAAAATATTTCAGGAGTAACTTTGGTAATTTGGTTGATCGTTTTTGGTTAAGCTATTTTCGTCGTAACAATTGTAAAAATTTTCATCATACAAATGAGATTGAAAGTTATTTCATTGAAAATAATATATATTCACAAGATAGGAAATTAAATAATATTATGTCAGATCTATACCATATATACATAATTAATAATTAAGATTAGAATTGATGTTTTATAATTATAATTTTATTTTCAATAGATATTGATCTTCCACCATTATACATTATCGGTTGGGCCCCGTAATGCGGGTCGATAGTGAAATGAATTGTATAAAAAATTCTCATTTCTCACCACTGACCAAATGAATATAGAACGACGAAAATATTTTTACGAAGTTCGCATCTCCTCCTGATTTTAACCTATAACTATCTGAATTATTACACTGCCCACCAAAACTTTAAAGCCACCTCTAAATTTTTCTTTAAAATGACAGGAAAACATAAAGTTTCAATAATATTTATTACTTTCACTGAAAAACATAACAATGGTAATAGTATGAAACTAATTCATAGTCTGTAAAACAAAAATAAAAGATTTTTCAAAAATAAATGGCAATAATATTTGATAGAAACAGTACAGGTGTGCAAATACATGTTCAAAACTTTAAAGCCATGCTAAATTCCTATCAATTTATCATAAACAAATATTAATACCAAATATAATTAACAAAGAACAACAAAATGCAACAGATTTAGTAATGTGTACTTCCACCATTTTTGTTTATTACTTCAAAAATGCGGTTTTCCATGCTTGAAATCAACTTTTTCAGATAATCATCAGCAAGTTGGTCCCAAGCACTCAGAATAGCCTTCTTCAGATCATTTACAGTGTTGTACTGGTTCCCTCCTTTATAAATTTCATTCGAAAGCCATCCCCAGACATTTTCGATTGGGTTAAGATCCGGACTTCTGGGTGGCCAGCGTAAGATTTCTATTCCCATTGCCTCAAAATATTCCATTGAGCTCTTCGCGGTGTGAATTGTGGCACCATCTTGCTGGAAAATGAACTTTTCTTGACATAACCGGTTACCTTCTTCCAAAAGAAAAGCATTGTCAAGTAATTCAATGTACCGATTTGCATTGTATCGCCCGTTCATGACTTGAAGATCCATTGTCCCCATCGCTGAAATTGCACCCCACACCATAACGCCTCCTCCAGCATTCTGCCTTCGGGAATACACACTTTCTGTGATATTTTTGTCTGCCCAGAAGTATTTGTAGCCATCAGGGCTCTTAAAAAGGAAACAAAAAAATTTATTTTTTGCCTCTCTTTTTTAGGTGTTTTTCTTGTAGCTACTTTTTCTTTTAATAATTACATAATGTTCTATATTGGTTTCGAGGGCGATCCAGGTTGAATTTTTTCTCATCACTGAACAATACATTTTCCATCCATTGTCCCAGGTTTGATGATTGCGGGCAAACTCCAAATGGGTCAATTTATGCTGCGGCGAGAGTCGTGGACGTCCTTGCATTTTCTTCCTGTAGATGTTGTTCTCATGAAAAAGTCTCCGAACAGTTGAATTTGAGGCTTTAATTGAGTTTTTAGCGATGATTGAGGGTATAGACTCACTTCTATTCTTCCGTAGATGCCCCAAAATCAACCTTTTATCTCTAGGAGACAAAACTTTAGGGCGCCCTCCAGCATTGTTAGAGTTGTATTTTGATGGATCCTTCAAATAATTGTCTATAGGAGCTCTGCTTCTTCCAAGTCTCTTAGCAATTTCACGATGGCTCAGACCTTCATTATTGAGGGCAATAATTTGCCCCTTTTCAAATTCTGAGAGTTTTTTTCCTCTAGGCATGTCAAAATAAATAATAACTTGGAATCTGCAAGCCTAAATTTAGTGATTGGTTAGTAAAAGACAATGAAAAACTGGAATAAACAGTAATGGCGTTAAAGTTTTGAATGATGCATTCTTAATTGTGAAAACTGATTCGTGATTTTAGTAAACATTTTACCTGATAGTTGATTAGTCTAAGTTAATAAACTTAAGAAATTAAACTTAGGTTCAATTTAAACTATAAATGTATTCAAGACATATCATAAGAACCTCAAAAAATTCGATTTCGGAGGTGGCTTTAAAGATTTGGAGGGGACTGTATATATTTGGCACTAACCAAAATAATTAAGCTATATAAAGCAAACCAAATGTTTTTTGTCACCACCCATCTTTACCATTCCTTTTTCTTTATGCATGAATCTAATCCAGAAAAATTTGATAATATGGATATAGGAATAAACTGAAGAAAATTAAAAATTTGATACAATCACTAAAACTAACATAGGATATAAATACTAAGTTATCGTTATTACATTACCGATAACTGTCACATTATGAAAGCTGGTAAGTCATAGGTTTCCAAAGGGAATTCCGTTAACTGATTTTTCTGTTAACTATAAATTCCGTAAACTGAAAGATAATTTTTACAAAAATATTATATTTATTCATTTTCAAAACAGTTTTACTGATTAATATTCAAAATTAAACAGTAGTGAACAGTTTCATTTTAAATAGAGCCGCATACGTGGGAATTGAATTGAAAAATCAAACAGTCATACAATTTCTCACTTATTCAATAACCTTTATAAATAAAAGCACAATCTAAGATTTTGCAATAATGTAAATTTTCACTGCAATTATACAAATTCATCTTAATACGATTATAAAATATAAAACATTTATTCTACAGTCCTAATATACAGCGTGTCCAGAAAAAATATATCCACTGCCTTGATTCTAGATATTCATCATTCTACGATGATATGGATAATATATTGGTACAATATAGATACGTAGATTAGTTAATAAATTATGCATAGTATTTGTATCCAATGGTAGTGGATAAATTTTTTGATGACACGCTGTATAAGGCACGTCACTCAAAATGAAAATATTACTGTAGTTTAGTTGTAAGTGTGGTTCGCCTATTTTGTAATAAGAGCGAGATGCGTCTGTAATTAATAGTATTTCACATAATGTGTCAAATTTAGTATATAATAATATCATAGTATCTAATATATCTCTTATTATAATATAGAATGTTTACTGTAGATAAATCAGCGTTTATATCACTGTGTTTAGATTAAATCATCTGATTTTTTGACTCTCTTTGCAATTTCGTTCGTATGTCGAGTCCCAGTCTTTTACTGCTGTGACTAAAATGAAAGAGATTCATCAGCAGGAGACTAATTACTGCTCTTGTTCCACTGATGGATATTAGAATTGCAGAAACAAGACTTTAAAGATTTTTAATTTGGTGATGCCTGATTTGATTAATGATTAGAAACCTTATATATTATTGATGTACTGAATGTTACTTGAGATAATCATTATAATAAATGTTTGTAACCAAATCACTTATTATATGATACCAAGCACGTTGAAAAATGTAGTTTGTGAAAATCTTTATTATACGAATTGAGCTAAAACAACATTAGCAATATTAATACACTGCGTGTATTAATACATTACCTATTATAGTTATAAAAATCTTATTCTTCTTCAAATTTAGAGGAAGATAATTTGGATTTAGTATAAATAGATTTTACTACGTAAACTACATAATCTATGACAATAGCATTATGATGTAAGCCATACTATGTCTAGTTGAGGTCAATACTACAACAAGTCAGAACTAAAAATTCCAAACATTACTCAATTAGATTTAATTATAAAGTGTTAGACAAACTTTGTTGTAAGTTTTTTTCTATTCTTTCCGTGCACTGGTTAGAAAGAGTAAGAGAAGTGAAGAAATATAAATAATGTTACATAACTCTATATCACTGTAATGACTGAAACCATAAGCCTATAAATGCTGCTCCTGTTATAAAAATAGTAAAATAATTGGCATATGAGAATATTTCCTGCATATATTCTTGAGCACTCTCATCATTACATTCTGTCTATGATATAATTATTTCTGAAACATTAATCCCAGTCTGGAATTTCATAAAAAATCAGACACAGACGATAAAAATGAGAAGAGCAGAACTGAGTCTCAAATATTGCTGTGATTTCTGTTATAAAGTTTTCAGTCATATTTTTATATGGATATGTTATTTGAGGTTTTGATATCATTCTATAATCATTCATTTCTTATTACTACACATACTTTTCAGGATATTAATTTTTTACTCAAGAATTTTATTGTTAACTGTACATAGATGAGCATAGAAGTACATCTATTATTTTTATCCAAACAGACAGTATATGTGTCATCAAGTTACAATAATCATATCAACAACACATATCGCCCAAACTTTCCTGAGCCACTAACTCTCCCACTATTACAGGAAGAGATCACACTCTAAAACTTTGTGACTCTTGTTGCTGTAATTTACATTAATTTGATGCTGAGATACTATCGATAGGGAAGAAGGATTTTTTCATCAATGGTTTGATATGTATTGTAAATAGTATTTGATGTGTCCAATTAACTAATTAAAATATGTTTGATTGTATTATTCAACCATCAACCTTTTTATAAGCATGAACCTAATGTTTCAGGGATAAAATTAGAAATATTTTTCAAACAAAGTTTATTAATAATCATCTTTTCTTCTTTATTTTCTTTAATAATACTTCTAATTATGTATATTGTTAAAAAAAATATTACAATACGATATGTCATTGAAATGATTTATCACTTATAAATTATTTGAATATCGTTCTATTCTTAGATCCACCATACAATTACTTTCATGTTTTTTCCTCTCAGCAAATTACCTCGTAATTTCTAACTTGTACGCAAAGTCTATCAGACTCTAACTTTTCTCGTTGCGACCTGAATGTTCGCCTATCGATGAACATAGAGCAGAATAAAGAGAATGACTTTTTCAGCAAGAAGATTTTGGAATTAAGATTATCACAAGGTGGATTTTAAATCCAAAAACTAGAATACAATTTTAGGAATGCCATAAAATCAAACTTAATATATGTGATTAATGAAAAAGGAACAACAACCTATGAAGTGCAACTACAACTGAAACGTCACTCTCATACTGCTAAATAAAAAAATTGTTTCTTTATGAATCCATATAACAACTTTTTGTTTTGAAACCTCGATCTCCTCGAGTCACGTTATAACAGTCGATAGAACGTATGCGTAGCACTCTGAAAGTCTTACATGATTTAGAATGTTAGATTAAAAAATATGTTTAATGTTCGAGAGAGGAAGCTTCTATAATGTCTAACTCGATGTGTAATGAGCAATAATAGTCCGTTTAAAATTATTTTCAATGTCAAAATAAGCAAAACATACAAGATGTTCTATTATCCAATACTAATTTCCACTGAACAATTATTGTTGTTTATGTTTTGTCAAATATTGAAGAAATTCATATTATATTATCATAGAAAATGAATCACGATGATGAAAGGACATTTGTATGTAAATAAATTAAAGCTATTCAGCTTTAAAAAGTGTCATCTCTACACCAGAGCCTCACCATTAAATAATAAATCACTATATTGTGTCTTAAATCACTACGATAAAATTACCCAGAATAATTAACAACCAATCATGAATAGGTATAAATCACTGCTATTTTCCTTATTACGTCAGATTGACCATATTTTTTGCTATACTGAATAGAGACACCTAATAATTCATCTTAATAATTCATTCGATCATTGCCATTATTATATAATTGAGAAATTGGTTTCAGGTATGAGTAATTTTACACTGGAAGGGATTAACTGCTTACGTTGGAAGGGATTAACTGCTTTCACTGGAAGGAATTAACTGCTTTCACTGGAAGGGATTAACTGCTTACACTGACAGGGATTAACTGCTTACACTGGAAGGGATTAACTGCTTACGCTAGAAGGGATTAACTGCTTTCACTGGAAGGAATTAACTGCTTACACTGGAAGGGATTAACTGCTTTCACTGGAAGGGATTAACTTCTTTCACTGGAAGGAATTAACTGCTTACACTGGAAGGGATTAACTGCTTTCACTGGAAGGGATTAACTGCTTACACTGGAAGGAATTAACTGCTTACACTGGAAGGGATTAACTGCTTTCACTGGAAGGGATTAACTTCTTTCACTGGAAGGAATTAACTGCTTACACTGGAAGGGATTAACTGCTTTCACTGGAAGGGATTAACTGCTTACACTGACAGGGATTAACTGCTTACACTGGAAGGGAATCAGTGCATACACTGATAGGGATTCATCCCTCACCCTTGCATATAAATATAGTTGTGAATAAATGTATGTACAAAATTACAGTTTCAAATCTTAAATTTCAAATCTTATTAGTGTTCAAACATTTTAAACTTTAATAAATACATTAATATCAGTTCAATTTGAACTCTTTTTGTTTTTTAAACAATCTAGAAACATTTGAATTTAATTATTTGGGCTTACTTTTCGTTGATACATAATATCTCAGTTTTGCAGCCATTGTTTATATGTTACTTTTACAAATTTTTGATGGATTCTTTTCTTCATATCCCTAAATAGATCAATGATGAAATATACTCTTTATGAATACTAATAGAATAATATCGCAAGATATCATGACATCAGTCGATCATGTTCGGCGATTTATCTACTTCACATTGGATGTGAAAATGTGCTTCATCATAAAACATTATGATGAAGCATATCTCCAGCAAATGCTGTTCTTGATGCATTGGCGTTTTCGTTTTGTTTTCAAGAATTAAAATAGATGCATTTATAATAAATAAAATTCTAGTGTTTAGATTATGTAAAAACCAATCAAATTCAAATCAAACATACAGGGTGGGGCGTAAGTTAGGAAGCAATTTTTCAAACATTAATATAATTCTTAAAAATAAGTTCCTAAGTAGGTGTTAGGGTTCGAACTATAGTAGAGACACTACATTATGACGTGGCAGTGTTATTTTTTACAAAAAATTAGTCAATTCAAAAATGTCAAACAAAAGAGAAGCCATTATTGCTGTACACCGTGCCGGAAGTCAGATTCCGTCATTTCAAAGACTCTCTCAATAGCGAGATCGACTGTTTGGAAGTGTGTGAAGCGCTTTAATGAGAGAGGAGACTTGATTGATCGTCCAAGAAGTGGTAGACCACGCTCACAACGCACCAAACAACTGATAAAATGTGCCCGAGAGAAGATCAGGAGGAACCCGAAAAGATCAATACGATTGTTAGCCAAAACACCTAATGTGAGTCCCAGAACAATGAGAAGAGTTGTCAAAGAAGACCTAAAGATGTCCTCTTTCACCCTCCAAAAGAGACAGACTCTGTCAGAAGCTGTAAAGAAAAAGAGATTGGAGAGAAGCAAAGCACTTCTGAGAGAATTGAAGTCTGGCACGGCTGGTGAAATTGTTTGGTCTGACGAAAAAATTTTCACAGTGGAAATGGCTCACAACCGGAGGAATGACAGAATAATTGGTAAAAGTGCAAAAGACATCCCATACAACCAAAAAACTGACCACAGAACCATGAAACCTGCTTCAGTAATGGTCTGGGCCACCGTTTCTGAAACTTGGAGATCTCCTTTAATTTTTGTGGAACAAGGCGCCAAAATCAATGCTAAATGTTATATTGAGAATATTTTGACGCCAATGTTGGAGTCAGCTAAGGATCACTTCGGTAATGACACTCTATGGACATTTCAGCAAGACGGCGCAACTTCACATACTGCAAATGTCACTCAACACTGGTGCCAAGACCGTCTTCCACGGTTTTGGTCCAGAGAAATGTGGCCTCCCTGCTCCCCAGGTGTTAATCCTATGGACTATTCGGTATGGTCCATTCTTCAATCAAAGGCCTGTGGTAAATTCCATCGCAGTGTGGATGATTTAAAGGTTCGCTGCAGAGATCTTGGAAGGAAATTTCACAAGAACAGTTGCGTGCCGCAGTAGGAGGAGTTCGGAGGAGATTTGAGGCTGTTATTAAAAACAAGAGGGGACATTTTGAATAAATTTATGATTTTTGAATTCTTAAAACCCTTATGTAATAATACATAACTGTAAATTATTAAACATATTTTTCGTTGGATTATAATAAGCACTTTCATTTGCTTCCAAACTTACGCCCCACCCTGTATAAAAGTTATAATTAAGAGTTAATAATATGTAATACTACGATAATACACATATTAGGAAAAGAATAAATACCCTATGGAAGGCTTGCCTCAGCAATTGCATTTTTCATCGAAACAAATTAATAGTAACGCATCAGTAATTATAATAAGAACAAGAACATTCATCTGCGCAGAGCTTCTTTTCTGTTTAATTTTCAGTGACGTGGCACTTGAAATCTGATCGTAAGCAGATAGTTATGGAGTTTCTTGCTTCTACTCTAATTATGAGCCTCTATTGGAATGTGCCTAATGGAATTACTGTCCCGGAATGATTTCTACTAATCTACACTATCTTCCATCTAATGACATTATCCAGTTTTACAATATATTGATAATAAAACTGGACCCCAAGAACAAAAGTAAAAATCTAATCTACGAAACTAAAGTACTAAATCCACAGTACTCCCTACCAACCATGTTCAACATTCCAAAACCCACTACTACCCAAAATACGGCAATGAGAGAGTAGACCTAAGGAGCCTGCCTTGGTTGGAGAAAGAACCTACTTCATAGCAATATCAGGTGAGACATATAGTTACTGATGCAAGTTTTTAACTTTAAAATAAAATAGAGAATAAACTATTAGTTCTGAAGGGATAAATTCACATACATACTCCCATTAAAATTAGAAAGTCTAGTGTCAATTCTCAAACCCAAGAAGTGATCATAACAATTGATTTAAGTAATTCACTTGATACTCAAACTTTAAATTTATTAATGCGTAAAGTTTGTTCTGCTTAGTTACAATAATCCATTAAAATTAACTCTAAAGTATTATCAAAATTTACGTTGCAGTAATTTCGCTGTTTTGAGCCTTTCTTTGGGAATTGAGAAATTAGTAGTATTGCTCCTGTAATTTGAATATTTATTGAAATAGGAAATCCTAGATTCATGAAACTACTGATATGGACTAGTTAGCTAATATTTAATAAACTACTTTATAAATAATTATTAGATTGCTCAGAAATATTAAGAAATGCTTAAATTGATAAATTAGATAAAATTGATATAAATTAGATTAAATTATATAAATTAGATAAAATTTATATAAATTAGATAAAATTTATATAAATTAGATAAAAAATATATAAACTAAATAAAATTTATATAAATTAGATATAATTGAAATAAAATTGATATATATTAAATAAATTGATATAAAATTGATTAAAGTTGAATAAACTGATAACTGATTAAAATTGATTAAAATTGATCAGAGTTGAATAAATTGATTAAAGTTGAATAAACTGATAACTGATTGAAATTGATTAAAATTGATTAAAATTGATCAGAGTTGAATAAATTGATTGAAGTTGAATAAATTGATTAAAATTGTCAAATTAGGTAAATTTATTATATGGTTTAATTTACGTAATTAATTTTCAGGCTAGCTACTATGTCCCACACTGTTTTGGTCTACAGCTCTGAAGTCCTGGACACGGCCCGCCAATAATTAGAGAATGCATTTGAATTTCCTTTTACTTATTACCTTTAATTCCCTTATTTATTTAAAATATTTAATATTTGATACAACACATATTCTACCATATTTTGTATTCTTCAATCACTTTCATTTTACTAGTATATACTTAATTGCGAGAAGTTTTGTTTTCATTATAGCTTACGTTTATTTGTGAATATTAATTTCACATATTATTAATTGAGCTATCATTATTAGTCCATATTATAAAATTGCAATAGTGGTATTCTGTTTTGACAATATAATATAACTTATTCTCTTCACATTTTAGTATTCTCCATTTCATTTTCAAGTTTGTTCACAAAATTCTCCTATAGTTCCAATTCAGACAGAATGTTTGTGCGACTGAATCCCACTTCGAAATAAATAAAGACGGTGATTCATGACGGATGAAAGTATTTACTGTAATCTCTTTGTTAAGACAAATGACAGATATTAAGGGTTCCAGTTCATAAAAATTAAGTTTGTGTGAAATTAGTTGATGTTGAGGGACAAGATTCAAACTCATGATTGAGTCTTGTTAGGTTTTATAGAATCGGCTTTAAAGATATTATGTTATACTCGAGCTTTCAAATTGATAAGTTGAATCAGGAGAAGTACGTGAATGTAGTGTTTTGAGAAAGAACAATAAATTTGCGGGAAAAAATATATAATATATAATAAAAGGTTGAAATACAGAATATTCAAATATTAAAACAATTATAATGAATCTAAAACACTTAAAAAAATTATGAGTTAAACAGGCAAATAAACAGTGAAGATTTTGATCTGTATCTCTTCACACCTATAACCATTCCAAATTGAATTTATTATTTAACACCTATTAACGATCGTCAATTATCAATACGATGAACCTACATCTTTACTCAATCTTTCAATTTCTATAATTTTGATAATCTTTTAATCATGCACAACTATTCAATAGGAGGAAATTGCATTTAAATTTATGATTGTGTTATTCTCGCTAGGAGCTCGAATATAATTATAAACGAATAGCTTTTGATGTACGCCGCTAATTTAACTTGTAACCTCAGAACATAACTTTATAACTTGTAACTCAGAATATAACTTTATAAATTTGTACTCAGTTATATAACTTCATGAACTTTGTAACTCAGATATATAACTTAGAAATATTGAGTATGAGTGAGTTCCTCTCCTATAGATAGAATTGAAATTAGTACTTAATTAATTTAAAAGGATTCTGAAATTACTTAAGTAGGTATTTCAATTATTCTAATTTAAATACTTAATTAATAGTTAGGAAACTTGTAACATTTCTGATCATGTATTAAGTGAACAATAGATTCTGAAATAATAATCTTTATGGTAGTTAATTTGAATGTTTATTAGAAAATCAGGTTTTATTAAAGGAATAACAGTAAAACTGTTCGATGTATATGCTGTTGGTATACAAAGCAACACTAGCGAGTTTAATTCAAATAATGCTTTGTGTGTTATTTCTCTCTGCTGTGAGTAGAAAAAACTTTTGGATTGTACTATCAGTACCTTAAAGGATGTGTACTCATCCACTGGAAGGTTGAACCCTCTTTTTCAGTCCTTTATAAGCAGTTAAAATCTAGCAAACGCGTTCATTAGTTTAGAGTTGATGGTTCAGTTCAGACCGACTTCGTCGGTCGGAACTTGGCTTCGTCAAGGAGAGGAGTCGTGAGTTGACTACTCAACTCCCTAATACATTTAAAGCATGTGTTTGTGATTGGTGATAAAACTCTTAAAATCCACCTTCCTTTACTTTAAAAACTTGTGCGTAAGTCTTAGAACTTTGTCCCACTATTTTATGTACTTCTCCTGATGATAAATTGAAATAATAATTTCAAAACTTAAGTGAAATATAATAGCTTCACTGCTGACTCTAAGGCCCCCTTCACACTTGCGTTTCTCAACGCTACCTGTAAATAAATGATTATTTGGCATGTGTTCACACATGTGTTAGAAAAAAAATACTCATCTTAACATTTTTCTCTGGTTATCATTTTCTCTGGTAATCATTTGCTTTGGTTATCATTTTCTCTGATTATCATTTTCTCTGATTATCATTTTCTCTGGTAATCATTTTCTCTGGTTATCATTTTCTGTGATTATTATTTTCTTTGGTTATCATTTTCTCTGGTTATCGTTTTCTCTGGTTAGTATTTTCTCTGGTTATCGTTTTCTCTGGTTAGTATTTTCTCTGGTTATCATTTTCTCTGGTTAGTATTTTCTCTGGTTATCATTTTCTCTGGTTAGTATTTTCTCTGGTTATCATTTTATCTCGTTAGTATTTCCTCTGGTTATCATTTTCTCTGGTTAGTATTTTCTCTGGTTATCATTTTATCTCGTTAGTATTTCCTCTGGTTATCATTTTCTCTGGTTACTATTTTCTTTGGTTATCATTTTATCTCGTTAGTATTTCCTCTGGTTAATACTCTCACTACTCTTAGGGAAAAGAGTAATTTGTCATGATAGGGTAAGTTCTGATTTATCGAACAGTTCTAAATTTTCGATCATCAACAAATAACGAGTTAAAATGTCTCATTAGTTATGTACTTTTTCATTTATGAAAAAGTACATAAAAAGTACATGTGTGACTGTCCAATAATTCATAACTTACCTAACTATTACAACTCTATCACAATTGCCAGGACCCTTGTTACGAGGGTATAAAATGATAACCATTGTTCCATTTTCTATTTTTCGTTTTATTTACGTCAAAAGAATTATGTATGAATGTAATCCCAGCAAAAAAGGTTAATGTGAACGGTACAGTAGACATTCTTATCCTGCTAATGTTCTAGCATTTAAAAATCTGCTCGTATTTTAGCAGTGGACTGAGCTGTCTTGCATTAGAAAAAATGCTGGTAAAAAAAGCGCAAGTGTGAAGGGCTCCGTTTGAATATATTTTATCTAAACTTTTTGTCATGACCACTTTTTTAAAGGCGGCGTTGAGAAACGCAAGTGTGAACGGGGCCCAAGTTAAACTTACAAGATATTTATTATTGTTGAATTACGATTACTTCCTGACATTACTCTTATTGAAACTCCTCTTTTGAATACCAACAAAGTCTCTGTTTTTCATGGAGTAATGTCCTCAATTCATCGCCTTCATCTCCTAACCTCTCAGTTATTTCTCTCACGTCCACAGGACTTTGTCTCAATGCAGCAAATGATAAAAGGGAGGAAGCCTCTCAGCTCCCCAGATCTTCATACATAATATTCCTCACTCTAGAAATACATCGTCTCTACATACAAACTCTCTAAGCAATATAAACTTTTATTGATACATAACGCTGCTATACTTAATAACGTCTATTTAAGTATATTGAATTCCATAACTATTTTCATAAGTCATATACGACCTTTTTGTTTGATATTAATTTAATACTAGATATAGTAGTAGTAATTTTCAACTGGAAATTTGCAAGTAAAGTTCATAAATAGTTTTTCATAAACTGTCACAAATTTTCATAACTCATATCATAATACTTACCATGATTATTATCAATTATGATTTATTCTAAAATATGTGCAAGATTCAAATTAAATAAATCAATAATTGTCTGAGAACTCACGTAACTGATATAATATCTAACAATATCAGAATAGGATTCGATATAACTATATTGCCTAGAATATGAAACTCAGAGCTCATCCCTTGAAATAATAAAAGGCGATAAAATTAGGTCAAATCTCCCTCAGGCCAGATTGAATCTCCTCACTTCATTCTGTTGATATATTTTTGCGGATCAGAAGGAAAACTCTTGCAATAAATGAAGCAATATAAATTCAGACCGATAACACTGGGATTATTTCAAGGAAATTCTCTAAACATTTTTTTTCCATTTCTAGAGCAAACAATCAAGTTAAAATAATTGTAGGAAAACAAAAATTTGGAACAAAACAAGCTAATTAATGCAGATTATATGTACACTTGTACAGTGTGATCCATGAACATTGAACAATTAAACATCTGACCAATTTCATTTGTTAATAAAATGAAAACTAAGAAACATATTGTTTAGTAACAAGTTTTTTTGGAAAGAACACATCTTGGAAATTTATTTACATTAGGGTTTGAAACCATACTTTTCTCGAAAAAGATCTTTGCTTTATTCGAACCGTGAAATGTACAGTTCTTTGTCGAGAAAAGTTCGGCTATTATTTTCATAACCTCTAGTTTAATCAAATCTCCCAAATGTAATATTTCAAATAAAAATGGTTTCATATTTAGCTTTCATATTTCTAATTAATGAAATGTATCATGTTTTTATGAATCTCCCTGTTTGGATCACCGTCTCGGTAGAGCTTCTAATTGATTTTTTTTTTATCAGACATATGATATATTCGCCAAGTCAGTAGGTACATTGTTTTGGCATTCCTGTGTTAGGCTGCGTGACACCAAATGACCAAAAGCGTTATTGCAAGCGCGCAAGGCTGGCTGGCAGGCGTGAAAAGCAGGAGGCATGCAGACCAAAAGCGTGAAATCGTTACATTTTGGGTTGTTGTTGGTGTAGTAACACCCCACCTAATTACTCTCAGCTAGACACTGCCTAGTGCCTACTAGGCAGTGTCTAGCTGAGAGTAATTAGGTGGAGTATACTACGATTATGCTTGGCCAACAACCCAAAATTAATGTTAATCAGTGTACGGATACATATTTTTATTAATCATGATTCATAGTTAAGAAGGATAAGTTTCGAGTTATTGGACAGATCCACATTTTCGATTGTGTAAAAATAGAAAATGTAATAATCCTTAAAATAACCATTCAAATAGTAATTTTTATACATGTTTCTCTCACAATATCGACAATGAGGAAGAGTCCGATAACTCAGAACTTCCCTATTAATATAAAAAATCCATACAATGAGCAATATACATTGTAAAAGTAAATAATAAAAATAAATGAATTTCTTTCGTATGTATGAATTTAGATATATTTTCGGAAGGTTGGAGAATTAAGGTAAATTTCTTTTATCAATATATTGTCCACCAAATCGATCAGTGTTTGAAAATTTTAAAAATTAGCAGCTTTCGTGGCTGGAAGATGCACACACCCACCTCGTGAAAGCATCTTTGGAGACAGTTGCCGCTTTCCTGCTTTGCTGCCAGCTTTCATGCCTGTTCTTGCTACTTCCTGTGTGCGCAGTTCAATAGGAATAACATGTAGCATGGCTCATGCTTGTAAGTTTGCCTGCCAGCTTCACACGAAAACGATTTTGATGTGCTCCCAGCCTAACTCTGGTTGTACAATTAGTTATTATCGTGAAAACTATCGCCAATGATGGTCGTAAAGTATAATTATCTAGTTATATCTCACTAATCACTAGGAATTAATAGAAATTTCACTATTTACTGGAAATTAATTAAACTACTAATTAAATGCATTTACTTTCTTTTGTGATTAATAATATCTATTGTAAAATTATTGTGGGTCTGTGCAAGTGGAGGGTAAAGGAAAAAGGAAGGTATACGTTTAGGATGGAAAGGGTTACATGTATAGTGTAACAGGAAGAGAGATTACCCGAAAAGGTAGAAGGGGATCAATTTAAACATATAGAAAATAACAAATGATATATACATAAAATACACATTTGAATGAATATTATGAAATGAACTTTAAATAAATTATAAGCTATATCTTTGTGATCAAACAGACTGTAGCGGTCTCTGGCTGTTCTAAGAAATAGGCCAGTTACCCCTCCAATTCTTATTTGTGTATTTTGTTTCCTTTTGTTCATTAAAATAAGAACTATTGTATTTTTATTATTCAATTTAGTAATCAAATTGTTTTCTGCAATGGAAATAATTATATATATTTCCAACCAAACATCATAATTATTTTGTGAATTGATATTCTATTTTTATTTAATTTAGCGTAGTTAAAATTGTATAGCTTCTAAGTGTTTTTCAACGAAATAATCTGGTATCTATCTCTTATTGTTTTCATTTTCCCTTGATATGTTGCTATAAGAGATATTTTTAAGACGGTTACCATAGTCTGGTAATATACCTTGCCTTAATGGACTTAATACGGCGTTCAAGTTTGGCACACAAGGTACCCTTAACGGACTAATGACGGCGACGGTAACATTCCCAACGTTTTACAAGACAAACACCTACGAGGTTTGTGTTTACAACAGCGTAAAAGGAATTAAAAAGTTACGGACAATGTGCAGAATCTTTAGTCTTGTAAGTGGCGATCCATCAAAATATGACTTGCTAGCCTTCATCTAGATGAGTTGGGGCACTTGCTTGGTTCATGTTTTTCCTTCTACTGACAATGAATATAGAGAACAAATTAACATTGGTGATGGACACAATCTCTCCATCAAACAATTATATTATGATAAAAGACAAATATTTTTCGTTAAGGAGAAACTGGCTGAAAGACGAAGAAAATGAAGTTATGTATGGGATGGAACCAAGGAGTATCACAAACAAACAAGACATTTATAATTATTCTAAAATATATCTGCGATTGTGGAACCATTTCCTCTACATAAAAGAAATATGGGAAATACCAATTCAATAAAAAATTCCATTCTCTCTAAATTTCAATGGTAAAAATTTCCCGGTACAATTTTTCATATCATATCAGAATAAAGCTGTTCCTTTTTCAGCGACTGACGGCAGTGGAAGATTTTGCAAATTGGAAATGCAAACTGGTGCAGCTTGACATTACTTTTGAAAACTTTTGAAAGATTTTTGGTGATAATTCATTTAGACATAACTGAAGAATTGCGGGTAATTAATTTATTGGATATAGAGAGTAATTCTGTTGATAATTTTATTAGGAATTCAAATACGATGAAACACATTTATTGAGAAGTAAAAACATAATACGCATTGAAAGAATTAAAAGTAAATTTTAAAATTGTACTTATTCAAGACTTTTTATAAATTTCTCCATGGGCAAAAAACAATTTATGATGATCACTTTATGGATATTAGAGGTTATATCTAAGTTGAAAAATAAATTCTTGAAGACCGGAGAAACCTAAACAATAATTTAAGTATGTAGAGGAAAGTCACACTTTCATCACATCCTTCTTTTTATAAAAAGCTGTTGTAATTTCGAGACTTTTCTGATGATTATTTCACAGCAACTTCAATAAAAATCAAAATACATATTAAAATAAGGTTATCATAAGCAATTTGTTCAGAAATTCAATATATCCCATTTTAGGGTGAGTTCCGTATTATTGCAAAGCTCCATATATTCGGACACGAAAAAATCTATCCATGATAATTATTATGTAACTTTTATATTAATTAGTATCCATGATACCAATTATTAGAAAATAAGTTAATTATGATTTTTTATTTTCTTTTCTTATGTGTCCAAAAATGTAGAAGTAAATAATAACTTCGAACTTAGTCTACTACAAACATAAAATTACTGTTTTTCAATGTAACACAATATAATATATCAAAGTACCATACTAATTACTCACCTTTAGTAAGGGACAGTTAAGCTATGGTTCACTTTTAAAAGTTTTAATGAATTCACTAACAAATACTGGAACATTATTTAAGAGGCTTAGCCTAACTCTGAACACCATTTTCTTTCTATTATTTATAACTCATAGAAAATGAAACGTTTTATTATTAAGGAGTAACAAATATTTAGTTATTTGTGGTGACTAAACCATCTTATTACCAGTTGGTAATAATGCTGAGTCGTGATTTTGTAAATGTTGTATTTAGTATTAAGATTTAATGTTATTATTTCTGTTTATGATTTACGTATTCTAAGTACGCATAAGCACGATATATTTACGACTCTTATGAATGAATTCATCTTGTACATCTATACTAATAATTTCCCTCGTGTGTTTATTTATTTATATATTTGGTGTCCGCTTTTACACGACAGGTATTAAGCATGAAGAATGTAACAGGAATATCCCAGGCAACAAAATGACCTTCCCGGGATATCCCCGCGATGTTCCCTTCCGATGTCCCCGTGATGTTCCCAGGGGATATCGCGAGAATGTCCGTTTTTGTACTTTTTTGGGGATATCCCCAGGGAATGTTCCGGGAACATCGTTAGGGGATGTTTATTCCCTACCGATATTCCGGGAACATTCCCAGGGGATGTTCCCAAAAAAGTACAAAAACGGACATTTTCGCGATATCCCCTTGTGACATTTTGCGAACATCGGTAGGGAATATCGCGGGGATATTGCGGGAATGTTATTTTACAATTGCTCATAATAAAAATATATGCTAGTATAACTTCATTATTGCTAATGATTAGGAGTACATACGTGCTGGTACTTATTGCATCTCTTGTATCAGAGTGTATCTTTTCTGTAGCTATTGGAGTTTTGATGAGTAGATATGGTTTGCGCATTGGGAAATAGAAGACTGAAGATTTATAGGAAGGATAAACAAAAGAATGCTGGCGACAGTCGGAAATTTTTAACACAACTGTCACTAACATTCAATTTAGCATATCCTTCACTGTGTATTCATCGCAGTTAACTCCATCATCCATTTAAAGTATACGACCAGCAAGCAGATAATCACATCTTATTCTTTTACAGCTTCATTTCAAAATATTTATAACACTAATCAGATGGAATTTTCAGCAATACTATCACACATAGAAACGTTTTTTACCATTCTATAAGTAAGTACATACTACCTATATAATACTCAGTAGCTAATAGTTCTTTTTAGGTAGGTTCTAGGTAGGTAGATATCTGTAGGGTAATGAGGTAAGCACAGAACTACTACCTATGGTTACCTACCAAGTCTCGCTATAGAAGAACTATCAATTAGGTATTCCTATTTATGTAAATAATATTAAGTCATATTACCTAGGTAAAATTTTCATGTTTTAGGGGAACGTCACAGTTCTCGGACACTCATAGTACCCGGACAGTGACCGTTAAAATAAGCCATGTGACCGAATTTTCTGAAAAATTCCCAAACACCCACTTTCCGAGTACTGCGAGAGTACCTAAATCATTTTCCCGAGTAGCTACTGTGATTTTCTCCACCTCTAAATGATATATGATATTTCTATTTATACGATTTGTTTAATCTGAAGAAATAAATAATTGTGTAACAAGTGCACTGGCAATTATATAGAAGACTTACTAACCTAGGAACTCGGCCTCGACCGAATGTTTTGAGAATTTGATAGCAAGATTGTAGGTAGGTACACACAATAGGTAGCTAGTTCATTGCATACGTATAGGGTAAATTACGAATTATCGGTCAGTTTCACATCTTCGGTCATATAAGAAAAAGTATATTGTACTTAGGTAAATTGTTATATTTCATATTAATTGGTATATCCACGATACCTGTAGGTAGCTACCTATCATGGATACCAATTGAAATAAAAATTAAATAACAATTATAATATCGTTTTTCTTATATGTATGACCGAAGATGTGAAACTGACCGATAATTCGTAATTTACCCTACTAAATATAGCTATGTATTGCAAGATACTTAGAACCTAGGAAACTAGCTATTACACTTATTATAATTAACTTGGTACTACCTACCAAGATAGACTAAGTACTGTACTTCAGTAAATAACTAACCAGTTAGGTACTGCAGAAAAGTATATACGTAACTAAATACCTGCCTAGGTAGACCTACCTACCTATTTACTACCTACTTGCTACAGTGAAGTTAATAACTAAGTAGGTAGGTAGGTAGCTAACTAAAGCTGAAAAGTAAATAAATAACTACCTAACGATGAGAAGTACGGTAAATAAATAAGTTGGTGCTAAACCGCTACAGAGAAGTAAATTAACAACTAGGTATGCTGCAAAAGAGTAAATAGCTAACTAACTAGGTACCTATATCTATAATCTACCTAGGTATCAAGGTAGATTATACCTACCTAGGTAAATTACGAACTATACCCAGATTCTGAGAAATACCAATCACTTTTCTGTCAGTTACCTATGTATAAATAAATTAAAATGTTTCTAATTACAAAAGTTTGCGGATAATAAACACGATGAATTTATCTGAGAGAAAATATAAGACACTTG